>JASCZW010006213.1:0-195307 GCA_034211315.2 Aedes japonicus
AATTATTCTTTCCGATGGACTCATGGCTGGAACTGATACAGTCTTGTAAGATCATCTAAGAACATAACACAAAATTACCTTTTGAAAATTCATTAACAATTGTAATTATTATGGATTATTGAAAAAAAAGCAACAAATATATGTGTTATTATTTTAAGTAAGGGATTTAGTTCATTTGATATACCGCACATTCCACAGTTGGGTTTACATCAGTTTGAAATTGAAGACAGTCAGATTCTACAGCATGTAAAGCGATGACCTACCTAAAATTGTATGCGTGTTTTAAATCTGAAAATGAATGGAGGTTTGTTTTGCTTGATTACCATCGTCTGACTTACTGACAATACTTTGACAATCTGACTATAGAAACATGAACGACATGGTTCCTAAAATTGTTGTGCATGTCGGATTTTTAGCTCCTTAACTTTTCTTAGATTTTTTCCCCAGTCTACAGGGTGCAACAGAAAATATTGCGTGAAAATGTTCAAACTTGAGTATGCTTAATTCCTGTTTAACTAGTGACTAACTTCTCTGTCGAAAGTGTATTTGTTTATGCTTACCTTCAAGTGCTGCATCCAAACATTCTATTTGTTTTACTGCAAATTCGTCAAAATGTTCGCGAAGGAAGTGATCACCAGTTTATTGTTCGCCCAGAAGAAACCGAAAGAGATTGTCAAGGTAGTAGGGTGCTACTTGTCAACAGATTACCGACATAAACAGCTTCACCTCATAAAAAAGTCCCTGCATGGTGGTCCTAAGTAGTGAAAGCGAGAATTGGACGTCCGTTTCGCACGCACGCCGAATGTGACTGCAACTCGGTCCGTGCCAAAATTGCTGCCTGCAATCCGGTGCGTTCTATAAGAAAACTTGGCAAGGGAAGCCAGTCAATTCGGAGAAATCTATGCGGAGAATCATCAAAGAAGACCTGCATGCATCTTCCAGGAGCCAGAGTAAAACGCCACTTGATTACGCCGGACCGAGTCTGGCGAACCACGAGTGACTCGTTCCAAGAGATTGCTTCTCCTTGTTGAAGAAGGAAAACGATAGTCCTGGTTCTCCGACGAAAGGCTTTTCAGACATCGATCCTGTGGCCAACAGCCGCTCGGACCGGTCCATCGCACCGCAGAAAATGGAGAACGTTCCGCGGAAAGCGGAATTGAATATTCAAACCAAACATCCGGCTGGTGCTCGCGATGTTTGACTTGGTGCGTGCGTCCAAGGCGTTTGAAAATGCTGCCTGTTTTCATTGATTCTGAGTCAAAATCAATACCGAAGTGTATATCGGTATTTTAGGCGACCAAGCGCTTCCTGGCAGCAAAGCTTCTTCCGAGCCCAAAACCGTAAGTCGTCTTACAGCAGGATGAAGCGCCGTGTCACACGTCCAATCGAACCCAACCCCAGCAGTCCAGATCTTAATCCGTTGAATTATTCGATTTGGGCATAGTGTTGAAGCACGAGCCTGCAAAACATCACACCCTAGTGTGAAAACCCCGAAGTCAATCCGTGCGCCTGATCGGATACTACCGTTCAAAATGCCCTCCGCCTCGTTTTCAAATCCTGTATCTTCAATTTCAAAGCCTCGCCGTTGCCCTATACGGAACTATCAATACACCTTCTCTTCATGGTTCATTCATTCGTTCTAGCAATAAAATTACCGTCCACTCCTAGCGCTTCGCATGGAGATGAGAAATTATCCAGCTTCCTGACAAACTTCATCAAAGATCGTTACGCATGCATGGAAGAATACAGAAAAACAACGAATCAAAGTGCTCTGCAAGTTGACGATGCGATTCCGCTTTTTGCTCCTCTCGTGAGCAAACGCGGTATCCATCGCACCGGTAGCTTTCTCATACCTAATTTTTCGTGAAAGATACTGTGCATGCGTCAATTTGAATGCTCACAAAGCCAGCAATCTCTGGCGAACTTCACCCGGCGAACTGCTAACACGATGTCATGAATTTTGTTAACCATTTCTCTGTATTCATCTCAATTGGACGGCCCAGACACTCTTCATCAGTAGCGGATGCTCGGGCCACGCCTGAGTTCGACAAACCAATATCTGATGGTAGTCGTCGAAAGTGCATGGTCCCGGGCGCGAAGTGATATTCTGTTCCGGGGCCTCTCTCTTTGCGGAAGGTCCCTGCCCCCATGGATAGGTGGACTCTCCGATCGAGACGGGTTGCATCCGTCTGGGTTTGCTCTGAGGCTATATCCTCGCTTTCGGTGGCTGATAGCCGGCCAACCTCTTGGTACTTTGCTCGGCTAGGAGCTGGCCCCGGCCATTCCCTTCCTTGCATGCAGTCTGCATAATTATTTATAAGCCGCGTCATTACATTAGCAATAGTTATTTATTGAAATCAATTTTCTGCTAATAACTGTTGAAACTGTAGGTTTTTTGAATTGTTTACCTATAATAACTTTTTATAAATTAAATAAGCATTTAAAACTGTTTTGAAAATTGAACAAGAATTAGCCAATAATTCTACATATGCTACAATGCAAGTGATATTACAGGGGTGTTTCGATCAAATAAAAATTTAATCAAACGGTAATGTGTATGGGTCGATCAAAGATTTTATTTTAAGTAAAATTATTTTTCTTTTTCAAGTTCAAATTATACAGAATACAGTAGAAATATTCAGCTAAGCTTCCTTATTACTGGATGCGAATTGCCAGGTCTTTTTGTTTAACACCTGCCATAAGATTTTGTATAGTCTCCTTGTCCACTATAAGGGTGTATTCGATAAAAATGGCACACACATATATACTCATCAAAATTAAACTGATTATCGGATTTTCTTGAAATTTTCAGGGAATGAAGAACTACTAATGAGTTTTGATTTACATTATTTGTTTTATTCAATTTCGTCTCCCATCCCGAATGCCCGCACCTTCCTTTTCACTCCACCCATCAAATTTTGTACAACCGATTTTCCCAGTGTTTTTGTTGTTTTTACCCAAATTTTCTTCAATTCTAGCTCTGTTTTTATAGTTTTGGGATGTTTGCGAAGTTCCGTTTTCATAATTTCCTAGAATTTTTCAATTGGACGAAGTTCCGGTGAATTTGGTGGGTTCATATCCTTTGGCACAAAATTGACTCCGTTGGCTCGGTACCACTCCAATACGTTTCGAGCGTAGTGGCAGGATGCTAGATCAGGCCAAAACAGAGTTGATCCTTTGTGCTTCTTAATGAATGGCAAGAGACGCTTCTTAAGGCAATCTTCCGTGTAAATCGCACCGTTTATTGTTCCGGAAGTGATGAAGGAGCACTTATTTCACCACATCCGCAAATCGCCTGCCAGATTAGAAACTTCTTTGCAAATTTCGATAGTTTCTTCTTTCGAACATCCTCCGGAACATCGAACTTCGACTTGGCAACGAAATATTCTTGCCCAGGAAGTTGACGGAAGTCGGCCTTGACGTATGTTTCGTCATCCATCACGATGCAACCGGATTTGGTGAGCAGCTTCGTGTAAAGTTTCCGGGCGCGGGTTTTCGCAGTGATGTTTTGTTTTTCATTCCGGTTTGGGGCTTTTTGCACTTTGTAAACATGTAACCCAGCACGCTTCATGGTTTTCTGCACAAAACCGACTGACACCTTAGACTTTTTAGCGACATCTCGAATTGACATGTTTGGACGGTTCTTGAATTGTTGTACGACGTTCCTGGCCATTTTACTGTCCATTGGACCACTTTTTACGACCACTCCTTCCTTCCTTTGGACACTCAGAAGGTTCTTATTACACGAGACACAGTTGTATTTGCAATTCCAAGCCTTTTAGCAATCCACCGGTGGGACGCCCCTGGATTTTGATTGTGAGTGCACAAAATTTTCTCACGGACAATTTCTTGTTTCGACGAAATGACTGGAACTACTGAATGTATAACTATGAAACTTGGCAGATGTAAATAATACACTATGGATAAGATCTACTCAAATTTCTAGGTTTTTTACTCATACGATTCAAAAGTTACAGAAGATTTTCTGTGTGCCATT
Source organism: Aedes japonicus (assembly GCA_034211315.2). Lineage (NCBI taxonomy): Eukaryota > Metazoa > Arthropoda > Insecta > Diptera > Culicidae > Aedes > Aedes japonicus. Next base: position 3,998 of record JASCZW010006213.1, read on the forward strand.
TTTATCGAATACACCCTTTATTCGCCGCAGAACGCCAGTTTGCCTTGAACTGTTTCTCGCTCACAACAGCTTTTTGAGTCTGCTTAAGGTTCCACTTGACGATGGCACAATATTATTCAATTTAGTAGAGCTCTGGCGTGTTGGGAGGGTTCTTGTCATTGGGCACCACTTGAACGGTGTAGGCAGCATACCACTCCATGCCCTTTTTCCCATAATACCAAGATGCCAAATCTGGCCAAAATAAAACGTAACAATTGTGTCGCTTCAGGCAAGGCAGTAGACGTTTTTGTAGACACTCGTTCAGATAAATTTCCTGGTTGACGGTTCCGGTCGCAATGTAAACGTTGCTCCTCTAGCCACAGGTACAGATGGCCTGCCACACCAGATATTTATTCGCGAACTTTGACAGTTTAATGTGCATGAACATATCTGCTATCTTTCCCCATCCAGTTGCCGTATAAAATTCCTTTCCAGGAAGCTGTTAAAAGTCTGCCTTGACGTAAGTTTCATCGTCCTGTACCACGCAATCAAACTTCGTCAGCATCGTCGTGTACAACTTTCGCGATCTTGCTTTGGCCGACGTGTTTTGTTTATCGTCGCGATTAGGAGTCGCCTCTTCCTTGTAATTCGACAGTCCAGCTCGTTTTTAGGCTCTAATCAGAGAATCCAGTTTGGATTTTCGCCATGCACGTGCAAAATGTTGATGCGTTGCTTCTCTTCCTTCGACGACATTTTGATAACTAAAGTGCTAATCTCAAAATAAAAAACTAGGCATGTAGCATCACGAGGCACGCACACATCTTAAAAATGAGGGGTGGGCAAATTTTTTTAATGCACGATGAAAGGAAATACGCCAAGTTTAAGCCGACCAAATTTTGATTTAAACACCCTTTAGATTGTTGAGTTAAATATATCAAAAAAATGAATTCTGAAAATTCTTATTTACATTAAAATCAGTAAGTATCTAATTGATTTTACGAACTCCAATTTTGGCTTAAAATTGTCTGCTGCTTGATTGTAAAATCTATCGCCTTTTCCAAAAATCGCTTGGAATCATTAGTTTTTTACTATTATGATTCCATATTCTATTGAAATTCCTATAGCTTTAGCAATAGAAAGTAGCAAAAAATGTTTGAGCAATGAAAAAGTTGCATGAAATATTTCCAATCGTTTGATGAAAAGATTTTTTAAACCAAACGAATAATTACAGTGTTGTTAAAGTTCCAAAGCATTGCCATAAATAATTGTATGCAAAAGCCAATCTTTCATAGAAATATTTCTTGCAAGTTGTGGAATAATGTATAATTTTACACGTATGAATATCTACTTCACAATGAAAATATGTTTTTTCCTGTGCATTTAATTTTCAATAATGGTCATTGCAATTTTGCACCGGTAATTAAATCAGCCCCTAATAGTACAACGTATCTCTGGTTATGTCCCTGACGTTATTCACCAGAATGTTTCTTTAATTTCACTTCAGGAGTTGCGTTCGGAGATTTTGAGACACTCAAGAATAAGTCACTACATATTTATTCACCTATCAGTGAGATCGAAATATTATGTTTTGAACACTTTAAGATAGAACCTCAAGTGTTCAGGAAAATTGTTCCAACGTTTTGTTGGAACGTCATATTTTTTTATTACACAATTCCAGTGATGATATTCTGTTGAAGCTAATTCTCTTGCGAGAACATCGCCACAAATGACATATAATCATTCAGAATGGTGTGAGCTGAGTTACGAAATCAACTTCAGGAGCTACGTAATAGAAACAGAATGCATCAGAGCGGACTAAGCCTCCAAAACCAATGCACGGTTATTATAGGTAGCTGTGCAGTTCAGGCAGAGGAAAAACCCTAAAGATAAAGTTTTTCACTTAAAGGGAAAATAAATAACAAAAAAAAAGCAGAAGCCAAAAAACTTTGCGTCATTTAAAAGTGGGTACTCGGTATTTGTGGAAGCCGCAAATCTTGGCTTCCTTTTCCCCTAGTGAGAGTTGAACCAGAATACTAGGCCAGCGAGTGCTCAGCTGCCACCAGAACAGACATGCGATATCGTCACTCGGAGACGGGGCATGTTTAGTTTGATACCTGCATAGGAGGAAAAATCGTTTGAGTTTTATGTTGACTTTGCACACCCGAGTCGACTTGAAAAGAATATCCGCTTTTGCCACTCTCAACACTTTTATTTGGCTAGTGGCATCATCGTAAATTTGAAGGTGCAATTTTCTCGGTAAACTGCTGGCTGCTGGTGACATAGCGCGCTCACCTCGTTGGGGAACGTTATATTCTTAAACTATTAAAACAGTGATCCTAAATTTATGGGAGGGGAAAAGTTAAAGCGGCAGATTAGGGAAATATTTACGGCGTAGACATTTGACCGTCTATGGGTGGACGGGTCAAACTTGCTTGAAATCACTAGGTTTTTGTGGGTCACACCAATTCCGATGGGTTGCACCATTATAAATCCCCTAGAGTTACATTGAACGTTAGAAACTATATTGGGGTTCTTCTCATTAGAGATTCAATTTTTTTTTTGTAATTGAGAATCACAAATAAGTCTAACATTGCAATGCTATAAATCTAAAAACAAATCAACATCTTGGTCTGTTTTACGAGTAAGACTGAGTTAATTCCGTAATATAGTGAAACTCGCTTGAATTCATCCATCGTTATAGGAACAATCATGTTTATTCACCAAAATGGTGGCTGAATCCACAGAAAAAATAATGAATTTTACCAGGTGCGTAAAATTACCCTCGTTTAATTTCAAGTCACAGGAAGCGTAAACAACGTAATTGTTTGCAATTTTTCAGGCTAGATACGGGCGTTATCTGGTTTATATGTACATGAAATAAATTTCTGCCAAATCTAGGGTTCCCTTAGGGTGCATTAAATAACGTAGAAAATTACATGTTTTTTTTTAAACTGTGTGTTGTAAATATTCGAACCCAGAAAATGTGCTGTCATTTTAATCCAGGATGAATTTTTAATCATTTGTGCCTCGATATTCATTTAAATGAAATCGTCATTACTTAATGCATAATAAAATTGGAAATATCCAATCAAAGTTACTCCAGCCACGAGATCAGTCTTCTGAAGGGTGTCCCGTTCAAAATCCACACACACTCAAATTTCTCTAACTTTTGAACCGTGGTTAAATTAATTGAAATTTTCCGTAGACATAGTTTATTGTGCATTGTTTACACTCTGTGAGTTGATTTCATGAAGTGCGCAAAAGTTGTCTAAATAACGATGAAAGAACAGTACGTGTGCGAAAAAGTTTTGCTCGACTACTTTGAGAATTAGGATCTGTTGCATCGTGCCATCAGAACAAAGTTGGTAATCACAAATTCCACGATGTCAGTATCATAAAACGGTTCAAAAAACGTCTGACTGTTGATCAGAAGCGAAGGTTTAGAAGTCCCCAAATTATGACGAGAAACAGAATACGATCGCAAAAAGCCGTACCCGGAAGTTGTACGATCAGAAGATTACGAAACCACACTGCTGCGTAATGGATGACGAGACATATGTGAAGGCGGACTTCAACCAGATTCCAGGACTGCCAAGGACAAGTGTGATGTTCCCGAGAGCCTCCCGACACAGATGATGATGAAGTTCACCAAGAAGTTCTTAATTTGGCAATTGATTTGTACTTGCGTAAAGCTGAGTACACCTTTCTTTACCGGAAGTACCATGAATGGACAGGTGTATTTGGAAGAGTGTCTTCAAAAGCGGGTTCTCCTCTCCTGAAGGCTCACGACGGTCTGACGATCTTCTGGCCGGATTTGACATCATGCCGCTACACGAAGGACGTGCTAGAGTGGTATAAGGCGAATTATGTCGATTTTGTGCCGAAAAATCTAAACCTCCCAAACACGCCGGAACTGCACTCAATCGCTAAATACTCTCCATTATGAGAGACTAGCTTCTAAAACGACCTAAAATGGTGTGGAATGTAGAAGAAATTGAGAAAGCATGGTTAATATGCAAAAAACTGTGGATTCTGAGGTCGTGCAGAACCTTATGGCTGGGGTTAAGCCAAGGTTCGCGCATTTGGATATAAAGGCAAAAATAATGAAATGAAGTAATTCTTTTTACTCCCTGATAATCTGAGATAATCAGATAACAACACTAATCATGGGAATTAATTTTGTGTGTGCGGTGTTTTAAACGGTTTAAACGACCGATTAAAACACTTATGTCTAAGTTTTTTGAAATTATTCATAACTTGTTGCTGGCGCTGCATTTTTTTCACACAAGCTCAATATTACTGAACAGGACGTAAATCCTGGCAGTTTGGTGAAATTTCCTTTTCGGTACAGCATTGATTCCATTCCACAGTGGTTTTGTTTGAAATTTTTAGTTGAAGCCTTCTACCGATTTTCATGGTGAAACATTGTAACGCACAAATAAGTAAGTAAGTATCTAATCATCCTTTGGGATGTTGGGCTAGAACAAGTCAGTATCTAGTCATAATTCTCTAACTTCTACCTCCCCGTGGTGCCGACTGGGGTATGGGTAACCATAGATCAGGTAACCAACCCCGATGGGACCTTGGCCATATGATGACAGGGAGGGTGGCTGCTCTTTTCAAAGCGTGCGGTCTATCGGATTTGTTTTTTAATGTTGCAGTTTTTAATGTCAGGGGTTGCTCACAACAGCGTCTGTTCTCAATGTTAGGATGGGCTGATTATCGTTTTTGTGCCAGCATGGGACTCTTATGGCTGTGCACGATGGTCCTTCGGTGAGACAGAGGGTTCGGAAATGTCCAACATGCTATTATTACAAATAGTACAAAAGTACATATGGACCGCAAGAATCAGACAAAACCAAGGCGGCGATATATGGACTACGTTGAGTAGCTCGCATCTATGACGAGCTTCAATCACGCAACTTCAACGTCATAGCACTGCAGGAACTTTGCTGGACAGAAAAGTATAGAAAAGCGGACATTGTGCGGCCAGCTGCGCACCGGCCTTGCAGTGCTGGTCCAAAAACGTCAACGCGTGATTGAATGGTTTCCGATGAATGCGAGAATGTGCAAGCTTCGGATCAAGGATCAACTCTTCAACTACAACATCATCAACGTATACTACTCACACGAAGTGAGATCCACGGAGACATCCACAAAGTCACTTGGAGATCACCTGACCAACGAAAAGAGAATCAAATTGACCATGTTCTAATCGACGGTAAATTCTTTTCCGATATCATCAACTGATAACAGTGCGAATAGAAACCGAAACACTACCAAGTTACAGTAGGAAACCACGACCTAATATTGGGCTACTACAAAAAACCAGGAAAACTTGCAACAGCTGGACGCAGCCCTACTTTTGGAAGAACAGCTTGACGCAGCTACTCTTGAAGATAGAAATATTCGAACCACCATTGGAAGCACTGCAATTGCGGCACTAGGTACCCGAGTAGGACACAACAACATATGAATACCTAATTTTGATCTTTATAACTGGCTTTGGTATTAAAGACGTGTGATTTTTCTCTAGCTGTCATTTTACAGTTTTATCTAGCATTTTGAAATTAATTAGATGGATTTAATTAATGGTGATTTCGTGTTTTTAAATGTGCTGTGATTTTGTTCAACTAGTAATTATGGAGAAAAGTGTGTGGATTTAACATTACCCGTGCAGTATTCAGCTGGTGGCGATGGGTTTTGCTCGTTGCTGGTGGCCTGGTCGGGCTTTTTTGATCGGATACGGAACTGATTGGAATACAGCTAAGTATTTTTTTACTCTTTTTTTATACCAGAATAGTTTTACCTCCCGTAGCGGATATTGTGCGGTTGGGAAAATTCCATTAATTGCAAAAAAAATGTCTTGACCGTTTGGAATACTACAAAAGAGTTTTATGGAGCGTGGTTTGAGGGGTTGACGTGGGGTCGGGGCGTCTGTGGACAGGTTGTGCGCCGGGTTTGTGAGACGGTTTGCCAAATCTGTCGTACGACTTGCCCGCGGACGCTCCGACTCTGCTCCAGTTCGGCCGAGTTTCCTGGCGGCGGGGTTGATTGTACATTTATTATTGCCAGTGGCATCGCTGGTGTGATGCTTGCTTAACCCTTATGTGATCGACAGGGTACCCGGGTACCTTTTCATGTTTTACATTACTAAATTTCATAGTTTATTTTAAACTAGGAAGCTGAAATTTAGTGACATCCTAATTATAGTTGGAATGCAACTTTTTTCATAAAAACATTTCGTATAGTAGCAAGTGGTGCCGGAGGGGGGGACCTCGATTTATTTTACCCCTTAAGTGATCGACAGGGTACCCGGGTACCCACCAAATTCATATGATCATAACTCTGACTTTTATTGACCGTTTATTATTCTTGTGGCTCCGTTAGATTTCAAAACTCATTGGTCTCAGAGACATTATAGGCAATGATCATTTGAATTCATCTGGGTCTGGTGGGTACCCGGGTACTCTGTCGATCACTTAAAGGTGTTTTTTTGTCGATCACATAAGGGTTAAGACATACAAAAAGTGGTAAGACGCGGTAAGACTCACAAGAATAAAAATATGGTTCAAATGGTAGCTTCCGCGGAAGGTAATCCTAGCCGTAGCTTTCGTTGATATGTGATTGGCTTAAGCGCGCGTGCTCTGGTGTATACAATGCGCTTCAAAGCTCCGCGTGCTATCATCAATTGTGTTTCAGAGTAATGAAGTAAAGTGTAGCTCCGGATTCGAATGCAAGAGGAGATAGTGTCACAATTGGACAATATAACTTATAACAAAAAAATTGTTTTCTTTGGATCATATAATTGCATGCAGCGTGCATTCCACAGACAGCGCAAACAAAGTGAACTAATATATGTGTTTTACATTGAAACAAACCACACGCGTGTCCCCAATAGCATCGTTACTGTTGGTTTAAATCAGCATTCAAACCTAAATAAGTTCATTCCACATCTCTAGTTAGCCGGCTGATAGAAGAGTAAATCGAAAACGACTAAACAATTAAAAAACGGACTTATAATCACCATTTACCAAGATGGACCTATGAACAAACCCTTTCCCTCTAACAAACTCCTTCCCTGAGATACTTGTGGGGGTGCAGTAGTATATACGGCCTCTTGCAGCAACAAGTATCCAACCAACATTCCTTCCCTTACCTTATTGATCTACACGGGCGTGGCCAGCGTCGGTATTGATCCAAAAACTGAGACCACCAGGAATTGTACATTGAGAATGATTCACTACTCCCAGGTGACATTCTGTTGGTTCTCTGTGCAATTTCAGCTGGTCTCGATCAATAACGAAGTAGCAAACCTCGGGTGATCAATATGCTCATGCTCATGCTCATAACTGGCTTTGGTATTAAACAGCTCAGATTAAGAGGTAAAATACCTAAGCAAAATACCTAAGAATTGCAAGCAAAATGCCTCTCGCTTAACAAAACTAGTTATTTTGGGTACCTGGGAATACCTAAGAGGTACTCTTTTGGTATTATCTTTTCTCAATTTGGTATTCGCATAACATTGTGGGAACAATGTTGTGGTATTATCCTCAGGTATTTTACTTCTTAATCTGTGCTCATAAATACCAAGGCCAGTTATCAAGTTATTCGGTCCTGCTCGGGTACTTCTGCACCGAACCAAAAAAATGACCAGTATCAGGGCCTTCCCAAACTGCAGCGTTTTTTTGCCGCCGCCGCCGCAGCATGGAAAATGCTGCGTACGATCTACGGAGGAGTGCTGTTTGAAGACTGAACGTGGAAGAGACAAACGAACCCCAAAATGTTCACACCGCAAATATCGGTCGACTACGGTAGGTTGGGCAGGTCGTAAGAATGTCGTACGACAACCTAGTTAAAATGTTCTTAATAATTATCCGACGGGCACAATAAAAAGAAGTGCGCTGCGAGCTAGGCGGATGGATCAAGTAGAAGGCGACATGCGGACCGTTCGCAGACTGCGAGGCTGACGGAGTGTAGATAGAATGGAAACAACTTTTGTACTCAGCAGAAGCCACCCCGGCCTTGGCCTGAATGGTAAGGTAAGTAGAAAGGGCCATTTTATTTGATTTGGTGGCCCTAAACCCCCCTCGACTCCCTGGGCATTGGGTTTGATTGAAGTTGCTGCACCACTACATTTATGCAACAATTTTACCTGGCATCGAAAGCTCCCAGTCATATCTGTGGAAGTGCATTTAGAACACTAAGTTAAGAGCAAGCAATTAGCATTTTGAAGCAACTTTGAAAGAAACAAGCGTGAAGCACCCTAAGAAAATGAATCTTCACTTACATAACGGATCGATAGAAGCCATATGGAGGAGGTTGACCGGTTCCCGGTTTCAATAGCTTTTACTCAGCCATATTCAAAATTAAGTTTTGGATAATATTTTATTTACGTGTGCTTCCAAAATCAGGAAACAAGATTGTAATATTGATGACTTCGAGCATTTTAGTGGAATAACTGTTACGATGAATCAAAGGTGAAGATTAGTATCTACGATTGAATTCCAACTACTTTTTTGTTATCTTGACAGATACGTATTTCGTCTACAATGTGCAGACTTCTTCAGTGTCGTACTAATGTTCGACTTAACATTAGTACGACACTGAAGAGGTATGCTGTAGACGAAATACGTATGTGTCAAGGTTACAAAAAAGTAGTTGGAATTTAATGGAACTAATCTCCGCCTTTGAATTAAGATTGTAATGCAATTTCGGATGATTTTGTTTCGTTTCTCGTAATGGATCGTAACATAGACAAAAAAATACAACATTGGTCGTGAGCAAAAAAGCAATAATAAATTTACTTTTAAAAAAATCAATGTATGCGTGGGGTTGTACACTGTGTTAGTTATGGGATGTGAGAATGGAGTACGGGAATTGAGCGGGAGCGTTCAGCGTGACGACTCTACATGCTAACTGTTCAACCATTTCAACAAGTTGAATTAAATGGAATGAAAATCCTTCCGTTGCTCCGATCGCCGAGGCACTCAGCGATACATGAATGACGATCAATTGAAGCGATACAGCAATGAAGTAAATATTGTTTTCCATCAAGCAATAGCTGTATGCAACTTGTCGATCGCGCACACTTGCGAGGCTTCGTTTAGTTATAGAACGCTTTCAACTTTTCAAATTTTGGGTGTAGATTCCTTCATCGGCTCATGCAGCATTGATATGGGATCGACCAATTCTAGGTGTCATCATTACATATGCTATTTGACTATTAACATATGCTTTTTATTTGACGATTATGACAATATTTGACAATTTTCCACACACCGGAGGTCGCCATCTTTTTTTATTTTTTCATTGTATGTACATCCTCAGAAAACACTTAGGCTTTTTTGGCTCTTCAACCGCGTTATTTCAAAAATCGTCGTAAAAAAACATGTAAAAACAACAGCCTTAAAAAAACAGTGTATAGTATATTTTTGCGTGTGAGTATATTTTTACAGTAAAAAGGGAAGGAAATTCCGGTTTCTGCAAAATGCTTAAAAATCTCACCTGTATCAACTGAAATCATATTTGGTTCAACAAGCTAATGCGTTACATCCTTTTAATTTAGATTTAAATTCTACACTCTCTTAGGGCTTATTCATAAACCGTGTAGACTAATTTTTGAAAATCTCAAACCCCCCTCCCCCCTCGTAGACTTTTCTCCATACATTTGAAATTTTGTATGGAGTGTAGACCTTGATCAGACCCTCCCCCCTCCCTTCATAAAAGTCTACGTGGTTTATTAACAGCCCTTATCGTCCCGTGAAATGTAGTTTATGTTTAAAGGTTTTATAATAAAAAAGCAAGATTTTTTAAGTTCTCGCTTAGCTCAGGCGGTGAAGGCGCAATTACAAAGCAACATAATGGTGGAGGAGGATGGGTTCAATTACCGATATCATCAAGGAATTCTTAGAAAAAGAAGATTTCTCGACTAAATGGACAGTTATCACAGAACAGTTGTCACAAATCGGTTGCATTAATTACAGTCATAATCAGGCTGTTGTAACTATGGTTGAACTTGACACACCACCGTGCTTGTGCAAAATCGCGACTGAAATCCATAACATTCAATCAGTTACTTTGGAAGTGCATTATGAATTATCAATATAAAATAGAACACAAGTTCAGAACAGCCAATTATGTAATTGTGGAAAATTAATAAACTTAAAATGCCTCAGCAAGTTTGTTGTAGAACGGAGGCTCTTTAAGTCTTTTTCGATTAAGTTTTTACAAATAAAGCATTTAAAAATAACTAATTAAATTGATTCAAGTACATGCCCGTTAACCTCAAGGATGAAACAGTTTTAGGCGATATGTTCAAGCTTAATATTTTTTACCGAAACTGGTGGTTTCCTATTAAAAATTTCTTCCAAGAGCACTGACATGACAAACGAATAGACGCTAACGGGAAACATATTATGGGGATAGTAAAACCCTCCAAAACAAGCTTAAAAGTAAATTGCATTCACCGGTGAACAAGACTCGGAGGAACAAGAAAATCTTATTTGTTTCAGCTAGACCTGCTTTCAAACACTACCAATCTGCAAGGTGCGAGCAGAGCAAGTCCATGTCTTATCTGAATTCTGACGTGGGGCGTGAGAAAGAATGAAGGTGAGGTGACACTTTTCACTCCGTGTTTTCCTTTTTATGCTCTCTCAAGCGTGCTCAAGCGTACCGTATGTGAAAGGCTCAACGAATACCTGTCGACAGTGATTCTGCCAGGGAAGAATTGAAATTGTGAGTAAATAAAGTGTCATTCTTAGAGGAAAATGCCTGCTCTTTGAATGGTAACTGGCTGTTTAAAAAGCAGGCAAATAGAGACTTGGTACCCCTACCTAGTTTAAATATTTTGAATAAACCGAAGCTTCCAAGCCTCATGTGCTGCTAAAATTATTCGTTTGGAGTTTCTTCAATGTGCTACAATGTTTCGATCTACCGCAATCAGTGATGTTTAAAACTCATCCTTTTTCTCAACATCAACGCAATTCGATATTCAGATACTGGAAAATAAACGGAAATGAGAAAATCTAGTCAAAAGTAAATCCAACATTTTATTCCAATCAGGAAGCGTCTCCGTCTCTGACATGGTAGGATCAATTTTATAATTCTGTGAACTTGTAAATGAGAAAAGCGAAACCAACATCAGTTGCCTTGAAAGTTTTTCGTATCACTTTGTATTAATTAAACGCTTGGTAGGTACATACACGTTGTCGGTTTTGCATTGTCAACTTTGCCTTGGCATGATTTCGTTGAACATGAGGTTAACGTCTTGGCAGATGCTTGCAGACAAGTTTTTGCGGGAACAGTTATGAATAAAGCAATCCCAGTCAAATAGAACTCAAGAAGGATTTTAACCCTTAACCTTTGGTAGTAAGTTTTTGATCTGGTTCATATAATGACGTTGGAAGTATTGAGAAGGAACTGTTACTAAAGGCGAAGCGATTAAAAATAATGAGTATTACCAAGATACGCCGCCCATGGTTACTACTTCGTTATTTATTTATTTATTTGATATTCGAATTGGCCTCCTGACACTGGCCCTTGAAGCAGGCTTGCTTGCTGGCCTTTATATCCCTCTTCAGTGTGACCTTCGCGGCGACTAGCGCCCCTCTACGCTCGATTCTCTCGACGTCTGACCGCGCTCTTTGCATCCTCCGTCTTGCGCGGAGGCATGTTCTTCGGAGGTCGGTGATCGACTCCGTCCACCAATACACCGCCCAAGCAACAGAGCTTGTATTAAACAAGTTGAAAAAACTATCAAAAACAGGTTAAAATTATAAAGGTGTATAATACATTATTTCATACTATAAATAACGCAAAAAGCGCAAAAAGTGACATGTGAAAAAAATTATCCTCATACAAAAAAATAACATCGCCTAGCGTGGGATTTGGCCACTAGTCCTTGGCGTGATAGGTTTGTAGCTTTTTTGCTAAGCCAACTCAGATTGTTGAAAAGTAAACTCTGAGTATCTATTTTATGCTTTCCGTTGGCAGTGAAACCACAAACTTGTACAGCAAAATCGTCGTAATGAGGAAAAAGCACGTTTTGCAAAACATGGTTGGCGTAATGTAATTTCAACACTATAAAATCTTTTCCTGTTTATTTATTATACAAGTATAGAACCATGTTTTTAAAAACAATAACAAAGTATTAATCATTATTGCCTTGTATTGTGGACGATACAATAACGAGCCGACAAGTGGTCGCTTTTGGTGTAGTCATCATCCACCCTCCAATTGCTAAGCAGCCCAGGATTTCTGAATGTTATATCGATGATCGATTCCACTTCGTTTCTATGGTAGGTACTCTTGGTACTGACGTTGGCTAGGTCCATATTGAGCCTAGCGAAGGCCTCCAGAAGAATCTGGCCCCTGGGGTTGGTAAGGCGGCTCCCCGACTCGAACGCCCAAGCATTGAAGTCCCCCGCCATTACCAACGGGTTCAGGCCAGTTAGCTCAATTGTCATCCGATCGAGCATATTGGGAAACTGTTCGATCGACCATCTTGGCGGTGCGTAGCAGCTGCAGAAGAATACTCCATTCACTTTTACAACCGCAAAGACTTCGTTTGTGGTAGACACAACCTCCTAAGCCGGGTACTTCCCGGTCGTCCATAATGCCGCCATATTCTACCTGTTCATAACCCAGTTTCCGTTGCCGGCTTGGATGCAATATGCGTTGAAAATTATAGCGATATCCGATGCCGACTTGCTAACTGTCTGACACAGCAGTTGCCGGGACCCCTCTTAATGATTCAGGCACATGCCCCCCTATGATGTGCTTATTGTCTAGTTTCCCGACGTACATCAAGCATTTGGGAGGACCTTTGCAATCCCGCGCCTTGTGGCTTGTGCTGCCACACCTTCTGCACATTTTGCTCCTATCTGGGGTTTTGCACTCCCAAGACATGCGCGCGCTCTCTAGGCATCTAAAACATGCGTATGGACGATCCCACCTTCACCTTCACCACTTACAACGCCGCTACCCATGTTAGACGTATATCTGCGGCGGCAACTGTTTCTTAAGTGCAGTGGAGATCTCGTCTACCTCGGTGATCTCATCCAGGTTCTTGCACCGGATCCTCACTTGTGAGAAGAGGGCGCGTACCTCCAAACTCTCACCTAAGGCCTGTCTTTCCAGGTCTCTTTACGAAAGGCCCTTTAACGCTGTTGTCTTCTTCAGCTCCAGGAGCATCTCGCCGGTGCAGGTACGGCGTATACTCCGCCCATCGGCTTTACTTCCCTTCCGAAGGAAGACGTGACCAGGTTTTTTCACCTCAGAAAAACCACCGACGTTGACTGGGATGGAACCCAGACCCTCTGAGGTGCCAAGCAGCAGTCACGCTTACCACTACACCACCGACGCTGGCACTTGAAGAACGATGTTTACGTTGTTTTTGGTCAAATATTCGCGAACTAAACGTGATCTGTAAGCTGGTACATTATCGTGATGCAACCACGACTTATTGTCCCACAATTCTTTCCTTTTGAGACGAATATTCTCACGCAAGCGCTTCATAACACCCAAATAATATTCAGCATTGACTGATTGACCATCCGGATAGATTCCGAGTGCACCACACCTTGGCTATCGAAGAAAACAGTCAGCATAACCTTGATTTTCGATCTACTTCGACGCGGTTTTTTGGGTTTCGGCTCATTTTGGAAGCGCCATTGCTATGATTGCCGGGCTTTTTCAACGTCGTACAAGTAGACCCAAGCCTCGTTACTTGTTATGATGTGCTGGATGTCCGTATCACTCATTGTGAGAATTTCCTTAGCGACAGTTTTGCGTGGCTCTTTTTGAAGAAAATTCAAAAAGAGCTCATCAGCTATTTCTCTCTCGGTCCGACGGCGATTTTACAGCACAATTTTTTTTCAATGTTTTCTTCGTTTATTGATGTTGCTACACGGTAGGAATCGAAAACCCATTCATGGGTAAAATTTCAATATCAGAATATTTCTTTACATTGCAAACCTTGACTTGAAAATGAGCCGTAAGAATCCGATCCAATTTATAAATTATAATTGAGAAATTGAATTGATAAATAATAGTTGAGAAATAAAGCTACATTGTTTCTTGCGTTTTTCCCTTGGAATCAAAAACCCATTAATGGGTCAAATTTTACCCATGTAACAAAAAAGAGAGTATCCATAAACTCAATTTACACATTATTGAGTAAATGGTGCCAATGTCAGTTCATGCGTATTTTTTTATCCATTTTCCGAAAAAAATCATTTATAGAGATGGATAAAAAAAATACCAAATTTTTTACATTTATGTTATATATCCATAAATGGGTAAATTGAGTTTACGCATTTGATGGGTTGACTTCCTTTTTGGGAAAATGGGTAAAATTTTACCCATTAATGGGTTTTTGATTCTCACCGTGTATACGACGATCATGAGGCCGATTTTCAATTTATGTTCGACCCTCCTTGAACGACTTATATCAATCAAACACACGTGCACGCGATAGAGCAGATTCCCCATAGGCTTTCTGCAACATTTTCAATGCACCAAAAGCACTTATTCCGTTGAAATAACAAAATTTTAAAGTAATTCTTTGCTCAACGTTTGATTCCATAGTAAAATTCTAAAAACAAACTGGTGGTTGACTTGTTTATAGCGCCGTAAAAAAAAGTTTCGCGACAAATCGTGCTCTAATTTGGCATGTAAACGCATAACAGTCCTACTAATCTAAGAAAAATATTTTTTGACGATATGTCATCCGCGGAAATTTTAATTAATAAAGTTTCGTTCACATTTGAGCAGAAGGTATTAATGCAACGAACGGTTTTACGCAATCTACACGCTAAGATAAGATTACCGAAAATTACGTTTTTATTTTACCGAAAATTAGGTCTTGGTAGTAAAACCTAAAATTTCGGTAAAATTTAACGACTGATTACGATAAATTTTACTTATTTTTTAAGTAAAGTGGATTTCTAAATGTTTACGTATTTTTTTACCTAAATTTGGTTTAAAATTGTATCACTGCGCTGCATCTGAGAATCAACACCGCCATTTTCGAAGTTTAGGACTTATTGCAATTGTACCGCCTCCTCGCCTTCAGGTTAAATAGTTTCAAATTTTGTTTTAAAATAAAAAAAGAAACCAGCTGTAGAGACTGAAGTTTGTGGCAGTCAACCCGAAAGGTGAGTAGAAATATTTACCATAAGCGAATCATGAAAATTCCGGAGAAATTTGTAAAGGCGGTTCTGTGCTTGTAAATAAACATTCCCATAGTCGATTGCAAGCCAATTATTGCGGGCAATAGTTCAATTCAGGACACTAATAGCAAAGTTCTATAGAGGAACTGAGCTGTAATTCGTGAAAAACTGACGATTGGAAAGTTTGTTTACAGACGATAAAACGGCTTCGCAAATTCCTCCAGAATTGAAATATTTTCCATATTCCAATGAAATATATTTTTTTATTATTCAATTGTAGATCACTGGAAATATGGAGGAATTGACATTATTAATATATGCGGATACAAGGAAAAACTGGAAGGTAAGTTAATTATTCAATTTATATGTAAATCATATGACGCATCTCAAAAATTGAAATCAATTGAACTTGATTCATATACACTCAGTAGCAAAAAAAAATCCTAGCAAAATTTTGCTCTCAAATAACGCCTTGTTCAACGTTCTGTTACTTTGTCAATTATTTAGCTGAAATTTTTTATTTTTTTTATTTTTAGCTGAAAATTTTACAACACTATAATCAATGTATAGACCTTATATGACCAAAATTTCATGTTGATAAAATTCATACACTTGAAGTTATCGTAACATATATGAAAAAAGTCATTTTTGGACATAGCAATTTCAAAAATCCGTATTTCTGTGAAAAATTTAGGTAGCGTATTAAAAACTCCTCCATAGCTGAAAAGAGTACAAAAAATAATGTGGTCTAAATTTGAACTGTTTCCATAAAGTGGTTTGGACTACAGCTGGCATCAAAGTTGACGCACCAACGTGAGTATATTCCATTTTCACCCGATGCTGACCTTGCTCAAATATCGGTCCAAAAATATTGATAATTGACAAAGTTACAGAACGTTGAACAAGGCGTTATTTGAAAGCAAAATTTTACTCGGCTTTTATTTTGCTACTGAGTGTACACATATTAATTTATTCTACATATTTCAGCCTGTCGAAGGGTGGTCCAATGCTCTACCACCAGGAGAATACCCTTACAATATTTGTCTGGCAACTGCACCAAAACAGGGAGAGTATGATGTGTATTTACATGGAAAAATCATATTTTGTGGTCAGGAAGCAGTAGACATGGCTACTTGGAATAAAAATAACTACTTGGAAATAAAATACCTAATTAAAGCCTTTGCACATTTTTCTGATCCGTTTAGTGGGGAATAAATCCGAAAAAAATAGATCTTACAACCTTGCTTTATACATTTTTATTATAGCATATTTCAAACAAACGTTCACAATTAACTATTTGCAATCATTAAAAACTTAATTTTCGGTAAAAATAAACGATTGCAAATAGTTAATTATTAACGCTTTTCGCTTGTCACCAACATTACCGAAATTTAAGTAATCCATGTTTACCGATAATTTCAGTATGTGCACTTTTGTGCGGTTATCGGTATTTTTTACCGAATTTTCGGTATTCTGGTCTTAGCGTGTATGTGTCTTCTGCCTACACGCTCAGATTAGTTAACCTAAATATGGGTGAAGAAAACCCATAATCACGAAAAGTGCACATATCCATTTATGGGTAAGTTACGGCTTACCCATATTTGAGTATTTTCCCATACAAATTTACTTAAATATGGGTAAAGTCAACTTTTTTGCGTTTATGGGTAAACTGAGCTTAGCGTGTGAGCCTTTCTATACACAGAGACGAATTTGATAGTCATTTTTACCATGATTGGGGGCTAGCATGACTATTTCAGTATAGTGATTTCGAACCAACTATGATCATGGTCGAAGCGACTATTAAAAATAGTTGATCCAATATATTCTATAATGCCATGATTGCCAGAATTCTAGAATGCCATGAACGGGGTGAGTTCGTCCATTTTCATGGTTATTGTAACCATTATATGCGATAGTAATCCTAACCATGATTTAATCGTCGGTACAACGATAGAATTTTTCTCAGAATAGGGAGCGAGAGGTAACCCATAAAATCTGCTTACCCGATTAAAATAAACATGCCGGTAATTTACTCTAAAAACGTATATGATTGAAATTTTTGTAAACAGCTTAAATTAAGCATTTTCAGTGCGTTCTTGTAATAATATTACAAACAACATAAATGCAGATTTCAGACAGCTAACATTACGGTAGCTTTGAGTATGCTATTTTACAACAGCTCTCCATTCAGACAGCCAATGTACAGCTAGCAGAATCGTAAATGCAAGTATGATGCAGGATTAGTGCATAATGCATTGCCTATTGGTTACCTGGGTAGTATTGACGTCAGCCTTCAATTCCACTAGGCACAGGCCCTTCTTCATTTGTTCAAAGATAATGTGAGCTTTAAATAAATCTGTAAATCTTAAAGCATTAGTATTTCATCGCTCAGATGCTTGCATAGTCAAACTAACAGAATGAATATATATTGTTATTTCTTGTTCTTCACTTCTTAGTTGCATTTTCTCACAACTTCGCCCCGTGTGCACAGCCACAGGAAGTGTTCACTGGGTCAGCTATAAAACACTGAGAGAAAAAAAAACATTTTTGCCGTTCCCTTTGCAAACCAAATTTTGCTTATATGGTTGAAACATGCAAGTTCTGCAACGAACAATTACAGTTCATAACTAAATTGAAGTGTTTGTCAATATCTTTGACCTCTTCAGAGCTATTTATGAGTTGTATTTGCGACTCTGTTTGATTCATTTGCCGATGTAACTAATTTTCGGTGTTTTATAAAAAAATAACATGATATATGATGAAACAGTTTTTGTCTAATTGGTTGCACAAATATGTTCAACGGTGTATTGCTCTAACTCAATCGTTTATGGTGTATGAGCGTATATTCATTGCGAATTTACGATAAATTGAGATGCTTGGTTTCAAATCGGTTTAATATCACGATCCATATGTAATCTAACACCATGGGTGTTTGAGCTAGCGCAATGCTCCGAAAGTTGGGCTATTAATTAAGCACTACAATTTTATCTCATAGTGTTATGACACTCAGTTTCTGAATTGATTTATCAATAGGTGAGCCGTAATGTGTTTTTCACTGGTTCTCAAGCCTTGTCAATGAATACACGATAACCAGACTGAAGATCTAGTGTTCATTTTTCGGCTATAATCGCGTATATGTCTTCTAATCAGCAGGAAATTTTCTTTCACAATTTGATCATGGAATAGCTGACGTAATTTTTTAGTAAAAAATGGCCTAGGAAAATATCGAATATAGAATAAAAGAAACTTACGAATTTGAATATACATCTCAGCAAGGCCTAAATGCCCATTCGCTTTTTCTCCGTGTACATTGGAATGATCTTTCATTTTCAATTGGAGCCCAAAGAAGAAATGAAAAAAACTTGGAGGAAAGTTTTTCCCAGCATGTGAACGAATACTCGGTTGCCCACAAACATTTATTTGGAGATAGTTTCATCTGGCTGGTCCTCCCAGAGCTATCGTCAAAAACTAAATTAGAGTTGAAATATCGTCGCCTTGAGGCAAGGCTTGCTGCCAAGCTACCGTGGAGACAAAAGAGATAGTGTTTCTTAACTCTGCTTTCATATCTATTCGTTAAAAAAAATGCAGAAAGTAGGCTGCATCCTATTCAACGTGCTGGGCAAAAGCATTGCGAAGTTTGTGTGGTTAGGGAAACCATGCATCATCATCTAAGAACTTGCTGCGTGCCTTCATCTGTTGTGAGAGTGGCCATTTGGCATCACTCAATTTTCATAAAACTGCGGAAACATGCAAACTTGTCTCAGCAGTATGTTAACCGTGAGATAATCAATCAACTAAATATACAGTAATCAACAGTAAAAACAACTTTTTTATTTTTCATTTGAAAGAGTTCTATAAGTCTAGAATTCAGTAAGACTATATCTTCTTGCCATTCTTGGCTGAAAAAAGTACGTTGTTGGAAACTTTCACCCAAAAAACAAATCTACTTAACTTTCCTGTGAAGAAGAGGAAAATGCTTTTGCAAAATCAAGTGAATCTTATATGTCCAGTAAAATGTTAATGATTAGTCAAGTAGGATGTCTTTTTCTATGTGATATTTATGTAAAAGTCAATTATTTAAGTTTTGGAGAATATCCACATAAATTTCCAGTAGTAGCTAAGTGAAATATTTTTTCTGTATTAATAATAGTAATTGCAAACAGAAATCGCAAATGACGGCCATCATGGCCAAGTAGAATCGCTGTTCAAATGTTTAGAAACACGAATCTACGAGACTACAATGATTTCACATGGTAAATTGTAATCAAATTTTCACTGTACTTTGCCAGATAAGTGATTTGAATTTCCAACAATCATCATGGTTCCTAAGATATTAGCCTCCATAAATACGAAGCGATGATGGAAATCGGTCGTCATTGCGGCCGCCTGTAAAATCTGTAAACTTTCATCTCAAAGTGTACTTGTATGTATGTGTGAACGGAAGACACATACAATAACCATTTCAAGCATGAATTGAATTTGTTATTTTATAGATAGAAAAGAGAAAACAATATTTTTACGACTTATTCTATTTGTGTAGGTGCAAGAGTTGTTACATCGCTTAGAACTAATTTTCACATCTTCACATCAATTAATTTATTCATGCAAATGCTTTCTTAATGACAGTGTTTAGTTCAAGAGAAGGACTTGTATGGGTTCGACATTCGTCATATTTCGATCAACTTTCCCGATTTGACAACCATTCGCAATACATTGATTAGTCATAATCCTCTTAGGACTTCTTATTTTGCACGAAGAAAAGGGTGTTACGATCAAAATTTGGTCGACTTAAACTTGACGCATTTCCTTTCATCGTGCATTAAAAAATTTTGCACACCCTTCATTTTGAAAATGTGTACGTGTAGCATCATGCCTCTATTTTGATTTTGAGATTAGCACTTCAGTTATCAAAATGTCGTCGAAGGAAGAGAAGCAACGCATCAAAATTTTGCACATGCATGGTGAAAATCCAAACTACTTTCACGTTCAGGAAAGCTGGATCAGGCTGAACCCCAACCTCTCCGTCCATGAAGTCGCGAAAAAAACTGGTAGTAACGTCTTCAACCGTGGATAGAGCTAAAAAAGAAGCTGGACTTTCGACTTACAAGAAAGTGGTGACTCCAAATCGTGACGATAAACAAAGCACGTCGGCAAAAGCAAGATCGCGAAAGTTGTACACGACGATGCTGACGAAGTTTGATTGCGTGGTACAGGACGATGAAACTTACGTCAAGGCAGACTTTAAACAGCTTCCTGGACAGGAATTTTAAACGGCAACCGGACGGGGAAAGCTGGCAGATATTTTCAAGCACATTAAACTGTCAAAGTTTGCGAAGAAATATCTGGTGTAATAGTCCATCTGTACCTGTGGCTTGAAGAGCAACGTTTACATTGCGACCGGAACCGTCACCCAGGAAATTTATCTAAGAGAGTGCCTAAAAAACGTCTACTGCCTTTCCTGAAGCGACACAATTGTTCCGTTCAATTTTGGCTGGATTTGGCATCCTGCCATTACGGAAAAAAGGCCATGGACTGATATGCTGCCAACAACTTTCCAGTGTTTCCCAAGTACAAGAACCCTCCCAACACGCCAGAGCTCCGTCTAATCGAACAATATTGGGCCATCGTCGCAAGAAACAGTTCAAGGCAAACTGGCGTTCTGCGGCAAATAATGTGGATAAGGAGAATGTACAAAATCTCATGGCAGGTGTTAAACGAAAGACGTGGAAATTCGCATTCGGTTAAAATGAAGCAAAGCTGAATATTTTTCCTGTATTCTGTATTAACTGAATTTGAAAAAGAAAAAGAACATGAAATATAAATAAAAACTTTGATGGATTCACACAAATAACTGTGTGACCAAATTTTGATCGGAACACCCTTTATAAACTAATCATATTAAAATCTGAACACGCAAAAAATTGGATAGAAAAATCTGGCTGATGTTCAAAAATTAATTTTATTTTTTAATAGATCAATGCAACAGGTATACTTATATAAGAGTATGCGAATCGTAAGAGCATTATCTCAATCTTGCTTCTAACCATAGAGCATTGTTTGGTTTACGTTCCAACCTTTTTTGTAGAATGTACCTGAAAATTGTTCAGTTTTGTTCAATAGACCTAAGTTAAGAGTTTTAGCCGGATTAATCTTCTTGGGAATCTCCTGTACCACTGTTTGGTGAAATTTTTCTAGCGACAGCTTGCCATACCCGGTTAGAATGAGGAATTCACCTCTCCAGAAAGAGCAGTAATCTTTTCCTTACCTCAAGTATTTATCAAAGCTGAATTAAAAGTTAATACCGAGGTTCATATGAACATTTTGAATAACCACGTTCTGCCATGGATGAATGTCAACTTTGGAGCACACCAACACGTCATTTTCCAACAGGACGGAGCACCGTGTCATACCTTAAAAAGGACTCAGGCGTGGATAAAGGAAAACAGGGACTTTTGGCCGAAGGACATTTGGCCCCCTAGCAGCCCGGACTTAAACCTTTTGGATTACTCAATATGGGGATATGTTTAGGCTAAGGCCTGTGAATGTTCTTACCCCAGTGTTAGTGCCCTGAAAGCTTCCATTACCAAGGCATGGAACTCGATGACTGACTCATACATTGAGATGGTATGCTTTCGATTCCGTACCCGTTTGAAGAAGGTGATCGAGAAAAATGGTGGACATATTGAGTAATGTAATCATGAAAGGTTCAAAAACTGATTTCCCAAATTTTTCATGGGACATACTGTACAGCCTTTTTTCCGTGATGCAATTCTATGTGGGACACACTTAAACGTCATTTGTAGAACCCATTTTGATTGTTAGTAATCCTGTTTTTGATTTGATAGACTAACTTATCAATCAGACCAAGGCCCCAGGAGGCTGAAAGCCACTATAATAAAGAAACAAAAAAAAAAAAAAAAAAAAATCAGACCAAGGCCGGTGTGGCCTCTGCTATACACAAAAGTTGTATCCATCGTATTCGATCCATGGCTGTACCTTGTCAGCCTTGCTGCCTGCGTAGGGTCCACAAGTCACCTTCTTCTTGATCGACCTACCTTGCTCGTTGCGCGCCTCTGCTTCTTGTACCCGTCTATTCGTTTTCGAGAATCATTTAAACTGGGCTGCCATCCGAAATTCTTACGACATGCCTAGCCCATCGTAGTCGACCGCTTTTAGCGATGGGTACAATGGTAGGTTCTCCCAGAAACTGATGCAATTCATGGACCTCCTCCACGTTCGGTTTTCCATTCAAAGACACCAAGAGCACGTTGGTCCTCCACATGCAATGTCCATGTTTCGTGGCCATAGAAGACTACCGGACTAATTAATGTCTCGTAGATGATTAACTTTGTAGTTTGGCGAACTTTGTTAGATCTTAGCGTTCTTCGGAGTCCAAAGTAGGCATTGTAGGCGCCTTTATATTTCTCTGCTGGTGTCGTTATAGGCGGTCACTAATGAACCCAGATACACGAGTTCTTCTACTACCTCGATCTCATCACCGTCGATATGAACTCGTGGTAGGAGGCTAACATTATCTTCTCGTAACACTAACGCTAACATTATCACGTAACGCTAACATTATCTTCTGTTTTCAACGTATTAATCACAAGCCCAATCTAACCAGCTTCCGCCTTAAGTCTGATGTGTATGATGAAGCCAAACAGTTGGACAAACTTCCTGAAGATCGTGCCACTCATGTCTATCCCAGTTCTTCGAATCACGCCCGCCAATGCAATGTTAAACAACAAACACGACAACCCATCACCGTAACCCTCTCCGAGATTCGAAGGAACTCGAGAGTATCCCTGAGACTAGGGTTGCACACATCACTCGATCCATTGTTGTTTTGACCAACCGCGTCAGCGTTTCCGGAAACCATGTTTTTGCATAATCTACCATAGCTGGTCTCGATCGGATGTATCATAAGCTGATTTGAAATCGATGAAAAGATGATGAGTGGGCACGTTATATTCGCGACATTTCTGCAGCACCTACTGAATCGTGAAAATTTGGTCCGTAGTAGCGCGGGAACCCATAAATCCCGCTTGATATTGCCCCACTAACTCCTCTGCAATTGGTGAGAAGCGGCGGGATAAAATTTGGGAGAATATCTTGTATTTTAATAGCTCGCTTGGGAGTTGGTCAACACCAACAGCTGTTGTTGCTTTTCAACCGACCAATTTCCTCCTCAACTTCCTGAAGCCTTCTTCTGCGCGTGTTCCGTGCCACTTTCGTGTGCTTTGTCGTCCAAGTGCTCGTCGAAGTACTGCTTCCTTTCCACCTTTCACCTTCCATCTGTCGCTTTTTTCTTCGAAGAATAGAGTTTTGCCTGTTCCGTGATTCTCTATTCCGTTCCACATTTGCTCTTGTACGATGCTGCAGCATTTTCACCCGTGTTGCATTCTTCTCCTCTAATATTTGTATTCGCCATGAAACCAGTCGTTTTTTCGATTCGGTTCAGAAGTACGGGACTACTAAACCACGGGATGCCGCAAATATCCCGCATCGTTGGCCGTTCGTTAGATACGGTTTGCAGTAGGCCATCCCTTATTTTAAAAAAAAAATGCCAAGTCAAGAATTCCACCTCTTGAAATGTTCGTCTTGACTAGAAAACAAACATCCTGAAATATGAAGATCGTACGTTGACGTTAAGTGCTCCCCCAACGGACCTGAAGAAATGGTAGTACGGGTGACTACCCACGCGGTGGCAAGCACGCTACTGTAGTGTATGGTCTTGCAGGTCGACCAACATCAGTGTCGTCAGGTTGATAACATTTTATGTTCGTTTTTTTAATTATCAATTTTGTTTGGGACACTTTATCATAAGTACACCAGTTTTTAGGTACAACACAATAAGGTCATCATATGTACTAAACGATTCAAAAAGTAAGTGTAGGGAAGCCAATTAAGTGTTTTTATTCAACTTAAACTTCAACTTTTTTGGCAAACTTTGTTGAATAAAAACACTTAATTGGCTTCCTTACACTTACTTTTTGAATCGTTTTGTACATATGGTGACCTTATAGTGTTGTACCTAAAAACTGGTGTACTGGCCGCTCCTAACATGGAGAACAGACGCTGTTTTGAGCCGCTCCTAACATGGAGAACAGACGCTCAGATATACTGCACTCTTTGAAGAGGGCAGCTTCCATTTCTTGTCAGCATATGACCAAGGTCCCATCGAGGTTGGTAACCCGATTCTTCCTATGGTTACTCATATCCTTGTTGGCACCATGAGAAGGTAGGGATACGATTGCTGAAAAAGAAACTCAGGATCGCCGTCGGATCTAGCTTATACCTGCAAGTACGCGAAGTACCAATGGTACGGATTGTCCAGTCATTTACTAATCATTTGATTTGATTTGATTGAGAGAAGTTTTCATTAACTATTACTTCAAAAAGCTGGAGAATGAAATGCATGAAATAATGACAATTCAAGGTAGTTGAGTATGTCCGATGTTTTTAAATATTAATACAAGATAGGAGCTCTTCCATCATTAATAAAAATGCCGGATTCAAGTTTAATTTCTTGTGCAGCCATGATGAACCTTCGCTGTACTGGCCTGATTTGACAACATGTCATTAAACCAAAGATGTAGCTGCCCTGAGCTTCGACTCATTGAGCGATATTGGGCTCTCGTGAAAAGAGAGCTCGCTTAGTGCAACCAAGAAGCAAAGTTTTGAAAATCTTAGACAAAGGTGATTTAATCGTTCGCAGAGAAAGGTGCACTAACTCACATGACAGGGGTGAAAAACTCATCATTTTTTTTTTTGCTGCTCAATTAAACAATGTTTTTTTTTTCAAGTATCTGTGACCAGATTTTGTCGTAAACAAGCATTCATATCATAGGAAGCTATTTTTAAATTATTGATTAACTCTATTAATGTTTTGTCATATTTCAAACTGCTATAATTTTTCCAATCGGTCGATGCATAAGTTAAAGAAGTCTAAAGGGGAATCATTACCATGTCAAAGCTGACTACTTTTCATGAGGTTAGAGGAATAGAGGAAGCAAAGGAAAACTAATTTCCGATTTCAAACAAACAAATACTCGAAATGGAATTCAACGGATCAAAAACAGCAGCTATAATTTTGACTTTTGAAGTAAATATTTCCTTAGTCTGTGTTAAGCAGGTGGTGAAAAGCAATCAAACATTCGACTGCCAGCTTTGCATCAGGTCCTAACATTTGATTGGGGTCCTTTACACTGGGTGGTAGCTGTGCTAACGATTGCTGGGAAATAAGCTGTTATTACATGGCAAACAACACTCTTCTACCCATTCGTCGAACGAGGAACATTTCATCAACCGATGGTAAAATCCATGTTTTGTTTCAACACCAAAAAGGCCTGTGTCAAATATAAGCATGCAAACACTACACTACAGCAAATTATGTGTCCGTTGTTTCGGCATGAAACTCATGGGAATAAAACATGCAACAATCTATTTAAAGTACTCATTTTACTTTAACACTGGAACTGTGCATTGAATGATTAAAGATGGTTTTCGCCATAATCTGTATACATTCGAGTCCTACTAAACAGTGGGTGCTCAAACCACTCCATCCGACTTTTCGAGAGACTCTGCAAACAATAAAGCTGATCTCGGGTTTGTGGTTCTGTCAATCATCTTACTGGCTGGACATCGGCTTATGTGTATTGAAGGGTGAAAGGCTGTAGTGAAAAGTTTTTGAACGCTAATATCTCTCGTTTTTTTTTTTTTTTTTTAGTTGTTAAATTATTGTTTATTGGCATTTTATAAAACATTATTTACAAGGATGTGTCATATTCACAATTTATAAAGAATTCTAGTTCGTTTACATTAACTCTACCGTTCACTTCATTTGCAAATATTATATATATTGTGAAAAGTTTAAGGATTTCCTTTCGTTTCGTTGGTCTTATATTCCATAGCACAGGTCGGATCATCTCATCAAACGTCAGTCTTCGCCATCCCCCAAGTATCGTCGTTATCTTTTGCTGTACCAAAGCCCATGCATGTGCTACACGAGGGCACTCACTAAACTTGTGTTGGAGCGTTTCTGTTGTTGCATTACAATACAAACAATTCTCTCCGTCCGCTCTTTGGATTGTTCTCATTAGTTTTCGGTGCTCAATCTTCTCATTCACTAACAAATATAGGCTGCTGCGATGATTTGATGAAAGCTGTTTCGTCGCGATGTTTTTCCAAATACGTTTCCAATTTAAACCTGGATTTTTCCTTTCGATTCTTGGTATTCCTGTCCGTTCTAAAAGGAAGCGATGTATCCGGTCGCTGGAGGGGTGTTCCCGTATACTTGGGGGAAGGATAGAGATTTGCTGATAAATCAGTTTTAGGCACGGAAGGTTGGTGGGGGGAAGAGCTGCTTGGTTCAGAAGAGTTTGGTAGTAGGGAAGGTAATCACTCGCCTGTAGGTGACGATTTACTAGCAGCGCTTTGCACTTTAAAGCGGGCAAATGCAATTTTAGACCGCCAGAAACTTTTTCGCGTGCCAATTGTTCCATTGGAACACGTGCTGGTATTCCGCGCCACAAGAAAGATCCCATGGTCGCCGTTAGTTTTGCTGTATGAATACAGTACGGTGGAATAATGGATGCAACATACCATATTTTGGCCGTAATGAACGTATTCAATAGAATTACTTTGTGTTGCAGGTTGAGATTTCTTAGTGAATGCAACCACAGCTGCTGGGCAAATTTTGATACAAGTGTATCCCAATTGACTTTAGTCATTGCGCGGATTGAGTTTAGGAAGTACACCCCTAGAATTTTAATTTTATATGTTGTTTGTAACCATGGTATGTCTATGGGATCTCCATTAATGCAGCCGACGTCTATGGCAACAGTCTTTGCCCGATTTAGTTTTGCGCCAGCGGCACGTTCGAATTGGTCGAAAAGTTCATTGATGCATTCAATCACTTGCATGTTGGTGACTACCACAGATATATCGTCAGCGTAGGCTACTACGAGGTCGGGACCGATGATTCGCTCTATTTGGTGAAGTAACGGATGGAGGTAGATGACGAAGAGAAGCATTGATAACGGATCTCCCTGACGAACCGTTAACCATCAGCCGAGAGGAAGATCGTTCTGCAATACGAGCTAGTAGATCGATCAATGCTGGATTTATACCTAGTTGGTGCATTGTTCCATGTAGGAATGAATGTGATACCCGATCAAAAGCATGATCAAGGTCAAAGCTTATTAGCTTGCCTTTTCGCTTCCTCGCTATAAGTTGTGCAATCCGATCTTTAAGAGAGAGGGTGGCTTCGAAAATTGAGTGTCCATCGTTTGAGCACTTCTGAGAATCACTCAAAATACGATGAGTCTTTATTACGAGCTCTAGTCGTGCTTTCAAAACTCTACTAAGAATTTTAAAGTCCGAGTTTAGAAGGCTGATCGGACGATACCCTCGTGCAGTGTTTGCCGTTCCCCTTTTTCTCACCAGCACGACTACGCCGTTGGCAAATTCGGATGGGAAATCCGCTGTCATAGCCTCATTTAATACGAGATTTAACTCTCGATGGATGACGTCGAACGTGTGTTGATAGAATTCAATGGGCAGCCCGTCGGTGCCCGCAGCCTTACGCTTTGCCGATGTGCGAATAGAAGCCAGAATTTCTGCTGTTGATATTTCAGCCATGCAAGCCTCGTTGATCTCATCGTTTTCGGGTATCGCTCTTTCGCATTGAAAGAGATACCGCGCTCCATTAGTTTCGTCTGTAGCCGTGTAAAGATCCCTGAAGTACCTCAGCAAATGATTCTGAATTGCTTCGGATGTGTCAACAGATTCGCCGTTTTCGCCACGTAACTCTGTGATTACAGTTTTTTCCTTCGTCGTTCGCCCAGTTGGAAAGTGCTTATGCTTTCACCTGCGATAAAAGTATCGTTGATTCGCATAAAACTCTGTGAGAAAATGCGCTGGTGTGCAAGCATTTGTGCTTTCACGCGGTTAATCGTGGTGATCATAGCTGGGTTTTGAAAGTAACCATCATATGCTTGCTGTAGCTGTGTATATAACCGTTGGTGAACTGCATTGTATTGGAGGTATGCTTCACGTGATTTCCATCGAAAAAAGGATTGGATTTTCGGTTTTGCGAGTGATAGCCACCACGAGATCCAGTTTGGGAAGTTCCGTCTTTGTCGAGTCACATATTGCCATCTAATCTGGAATTCGTCGATGTTTTCTACTGTTAGGAGATGGGGGCGCAACGACCAATACCCGCGACCAGGTTGACGACCGAGGTTGGGAAGGCATATCCGTACAGTAAGCGCTTTGTGGTTTGTAAAGGAGCAAACATGTGTTGCTGCATTTCGCAGATGCGTACAGAGTCCATTGCTAACATACACCCGATCGAGTCTGGAGAATGAATTGTGTGTTATATATGTGGGTGCAAGGATCGAAGGATACAGTTTCGTCCAAACATCTTTGAGTTGCAGCTGCTGTATAGTAGACTGCAGAGCTGGGCTGTTATTATATCCCGATGCATCACATGGTCTCAGCACGCAATTGAAGTCGCCGGCGAGTAGTATATGTTCGGTGTTGTGTCGTAGATAAAAAGCTATCGTATTATTGAAAAAACGCTCTCTTTCGGCGCGCACAGCTGTTCCCGATGGTGCGTATATATTTGCCAGTGTCGTGTTTTCAATTCGGAGAGCAACCAGTCTACCATCCAAACTTTTCTCGACATGTGAGAATCGTATGTAGTCTTTTAAAGCTATTGCCGTCCCTCTCCGGTTTTGATCAACGTTTGAAATAAGGTTGTAGCCAGGGATAGAGAGCTGCTCGTTCTCCACTTCCTGCAGGAACAAGATGTCAAGATCCATCGTTCTACAGAAAGTCCGAAGAGCGTTGATTTTCGTTTCGTTTGTGATCGTATTGATGTTGATAGTGGCAACGTTGTAGCTAGCGAATTGATCCATTTTTAAAGATTCTCCTCTCGCTCGTTGTCGCTGTCATCTCGCCGTTTTCTTGTTTGACGGCGTGTTCTAGAACGTGTGCTGATGGCTGATTCGTCTGTCTCATTTCCATCTGTAGTAGATGGGTTTTCTGGTTTATGTGGCATATCGCCACTGAGGACGGGTTGATGAACTGGATTACAGGTCAACGAACTATTTCCCGATGGTGACTTTCGACCTGATATCGGTATTATTGGAGTGGCAAGTGGGAAACAATATTTCCGATTGCGTGTCGATCGGTCTTGGTGGTGGCAGCTGCTGTTGATGTTTCTGTTTTTCGGTGGTGGATATCTAAAACCCGACGCAGATTTACTCGGCGCTGTGGGTTTCGAGATCTGCGGCTTTGATGTTGTTTTCACTGGTCTTGTTGTTGATTGCTTTGTTGCATCAGCATATGATTTTTGCACAATCAACTTTTTATTCTGCACGCAGGAAGCTCCGATATGGACGAACACGTGGCAGTGTCGACAGGTTTGACGTTGGCCAAAATAGGACAAAAACGTCGATTCACCATCTATGACAACCCACGATTCAATGTTGTGCTGAACTACCATCTTCGCAATTTTAACACCAGTTGAGATGTTAGGGAATTGGAACTGTTGATCGTTTCCGCACATCTGCTCACGCACAGACATTACGTCACCGTATCCTGATAAGAATGTAGAGATAGCTTCATCCGACACGTCCTCAGATAAATCGAACATCTTAACCTCCACCGCTCCATCCTCCATAGTTATTCGCAATGGGATTTTCTTCCCATCCTCCGCTTCCACTTCGTGTTTTCCATCGTGATCTTCGCACACTTTCTGTGCCAATGCCAGGTCGACTACCTTTACAAAGGCACATCCGAGGCTTCGGCTACACTGTATTCTCAACACTTCGCCTGGCTTCAAGCCCAGAACAGTTCCAACGAAACTTTGCACTTTCAGATAGTCCGGTTTTTTCGTCAATGCCGCATAGTCTATGCGGAAAGTGTTTTCGCCACGCACCATCACGAAGTCGTTGTACGCAAACAGCACACGACGGCTCGGCGATGAAAATAAATACGCAACGAAATTGAAAATAATAAGCTTGAGATCGACTTCCAAATTAACAACAGCGTAAACCATTTGCTTGGTTCAGAAGTTGAGCGCTAACTGTGTTTGATTCCATAAAACTACTTCATAAATACACCATTTGAAAAAAAAGCGTAATTCAAGATAATTTCTTTATGGTTAATTCCACATTTGAAACTGCAAAACGAACGGTTTTACAACTCAGCCCCACCCATTGTTATGATTTTTTCTTTCCTAACCGATCGAGCTGTTTCTTTTTTCCTTTTTTTTAATTTATTTAAATTTTTTTCATAACATTGACGAAGATATCTTCTGAGATATTTGCAAGGCAAAATCCTGTCATTGTTTATCAGCTAGATCATTTTTGTTTTTCATATGATCGCTAACGGAACCAAATTGTGTGTGTGAACGTCTGAACATAGAGTTTGGTGACACATAAACATTGTTTGGAAAATGGAGTAGAAGGAACAGTTGCTGTAAAAAAAACAAGCGACGGTCCACTGGGACTGCACGCAAGTGTAACGTAGGACTACGTAGCAATGCCTATTGATTATTAAACTCACTCCTCGCACGGAGAATATATAACATAACAATTAATGTATTAAACTCATTTTTTTTTATCAACATTTCGTGTGGATCATCCTTACTAAAATTTCTATATTCTACGCTGCTCTTGCTATAAGCTTGCGTTTCGGAATAATATAGGTATGCGCGAAGAGAAAGCTGAAACTATTTAAACCGTCGCTGACTGCCAATAGACAAGAATTTGTAACGGTATGTTAGATAAATTGCCATCAAACAAACTCTTCAGCTGAGAAAATCACATTGGTCGCCCTAAAACGGAAGGATTTTCAAAAATCCATGTTTAATCGATCTTCTTTGAACCGGTCGTATGGCCGATTCACATCTTTATTAATATTGTGCGAAAATTATTAGCCAGCAATACTAGCTTCATATTTGCAACAGTTGTCAGCAGATAATTGAAATCAATAAGTGTTGATTTAATTTTTTTGAATTTCTCTTATCCTGCACGATTAGATGTAATGTGAACCATTAGATAACCATTGATCCCTTTTTCTCCACTAGCTGAAAGTTGAAAAAGCTATGCTCAATTAATTGTTTAGTTCTTGGAATTAAAAAGCTGAATATTGAAATGCTATAGCTTTTAGAAGCCAAATAATAGTAGATTAAGAAACATAGTTAATAGTTTAAAAGTATATCAACGGAGAATGTTTATTTAAACTATTCATGATATGGGCCAAACCGATAAATGCTACCTTACTGATCAATGTTATCCCGTTTTTCGGTACTGTAGTTTCGAATTATTGAGAATATATGTAAATCATATCTTACAGTTTGATTCAGTGTTTTGAAATATTATTTCCGTATCCTAGAGATTTTCATGGAGTACATGCTATGATTTTAACCAACATATGCGTCTTGGGACTAGCATACATCCTCAATGTAAAACTGGTAATCTCCAACTAAGGCAATACTGGCACCGACTTCACCCGAAGCAGTGCATATAAGGAAAGGGTAGGAATGTATTGACGTGATACTCGCTTTATTGGAAGCCGAGACCACCTCTACACTCCCACGATTACTCACCGAGATGTTGGATAACAAGATTGAGTGGCAGCAGTGTTCACTTTGGTAAACGATAAGCTGAATTCACGTTTCGTTTAGCGAAACATTTAAATATTAGTACCGTTTTCTGATTTGAACCGATTTATAACAACAGTCAGGGTTACCATTTGTTTTTGCAAAATTCTGGTATGTCACAAATAAAAAATCTGGCAAAATCTGGTAATACACGGAAATGACAAAAATCTGGACTAACAAATGAAAAGAGTCAGTGGTTTAACAAATGTTGATAGGCCCATTACAAATGTTGTCCAGAAATGAGTCATTTTTTCTCGCATACTTATAAAGCAACCCATTTCAGAATGTCTGGAGAGTCACCCCACTCCGAGGTTACTTTCACATACAATAAGCGCCTCATGTAAACATTACCGAAATCATTTGGATAAGGGCACTGCAACACACTTCCAGAGTTGGAAATGTGAAATTTCCAAACCAGGCACGTATTTGGTATTATTTAAAAATAAGGTTATTGAAATCTCACCTATGGCCGCTTCGTTAATAACACTCGCTTGTTCATTAGCGCAAAAATTAACGTTGCCAAACCGCCCGTTTGATATGCAACCTACACAAGAAAACTCTTTACACTACGTGGTGAACGCATCTAAAATTATGTGGCAGCCTTTCACGCAAGCATGCGCATTGTCTTCGTTTGCTGCTTCTGACCAGCAAATGGCCGTTTTCTACATGCACTGATCTTCTTTTTTTTCACTCCACACTCTGCCAATAATCAAATCCCCGCTATGAGGTGACTCTATATCGAACTTCAAAACTGCTAATAATCATCGATTCACTCGCGACAAAGCGGACAACTCAAACTTAATAAATTATGTCCGGATTTTACAATACTACCACTAATAAACAAAACTAAGCTGATAATTCTTCTTCCGGGTGCGGGGGCGAAGCACAAAAAACCAAAAAAAATTGTGGAAATACTACCGACACTCACACATTTCGGGAGGGAATCGGTTGTATTCACTACGTCTTTCCCAAAGCACGCCTGTATTTAATTATTTCACTGTTAGTAAGAGTTAAATTACGAATTTTTGTTTGATTTATTTTTCGCGAAAACGACGCAGCAAAAACAAAACACGTCAGTTTCAAAGCTTGCTGCGATCTCTTCTTATAAAATGGGAACCATTTTATAATTATATTCTGGCTTCTAGTGCAAGCTACGCATGCGAAATTGTACCTGGAACAGTTGATCCGATCCGATACGGTCCAAGGAATTCCAGATGATACAAAGTATCTTGGAATTGAAGCCTTTGAAAATTCTGAGTCAAAAGGAATTTGGAACGGTTTTCGGAGCACGTGTTGTTTTTCGCGTTCCAATCCAACTGCAACAACAATCAAACCGCACAATGCATTCTCTGTCATCTTAATGGCCCGATGACGCAGCCACTTCTCCACTTCTTGAGCTACGTATTGCCCCTTATCAACAAAACTAACCATATCTTCCAGTCAGAAGTTCTAGAATTCCCGAACATGTGCAATCTACTGAAGTCTCGTTTAGGGCATTTCTGCAAATATTTCTATGGTTGGTTACCCAAAACACCGGACGGATTTTGGAGTTTCTGGTTTTGAAAAACATATTCGAAAGAATTCTACTTGATGATTAAAGACAGATTATATCCGAATGTATTTGAAAGCAGTGAGAAACAGGCCATCTAAGATAAGTATCGTGAGCTGAGGACGCCAATCATCTGTAAAGACATCAAGGTTGAAGAATCGGATAACTTGGACACTTGTTGGAGAAAACTGTTGTGTTTCAAACGAGCAGATGGGAAGTGGGCATTTGCTTTGCTAAAAAAGTTTACTGCGAACTTTCTAGTAATTTCTGTTCTACTAATTTCCTTAAGAAGGAATCCATTTTGCTGTAGTATGATGTGGGGAAACCGATAAATAGATTGAAGCCCAATTGGATAGTTTTTTTTGTATCGGCTAATCCAAATAAATTTGTTCTTATGAGTATACATCTGCTTCATTTTGCATTCAACTCCAAACTATAAAAAAGAAGTGCACAAGCATTCAGCACACCTGAAAAGTTTCCATTCTACTTTTACATCACAAAGTTTGAAGCAAAATGTTTTGCCAAGATTTTCTGCAGATATTTTGGCAACAAGTAAAATGGAACGAAACATAGTGTGGCAACCCTACACACGACTGCACAACCAATGGGTGCCTGGCAACGGCTACCTAGCCAAAGGCGATAGAGGCATCAGCAACGCCGCCAATGGTTGCTAGCTCATTGTCACTCCGCAAAGATTCGTTAAGGCCCAGCTACAATGAGGAGCGCAACGGCGCGTTTCGGCAGCTTTTGACAGTTAATCCATATATTTTATGTCAAAAACTGCCGCACCGCGCCGTTGCGCTCCCCATTGTAGCCCAGCCTTCACTGCTGAACGCGAGGCGTACATCTTATGTATCGTTAATTGCAGCATATGAGACCTCCATTAAATACATTTGAAATCTGTTATAGGAAAAATACAGAGTAAATTTAATATATTTATTCTGCAAAACGTAATAATATTTTCAATAATTTAAGGATGAGCATAAAAAGTTTAAAATACTGGAACCAAAGTGTTGAAATATGTCCGAATCGATTGCAGAAGAAATTTTGAAAATATGTGGAGAAACGAATGAAATATTAACGCTCAAAACCTAACCATTTTTCGTGACGGTCACAATTCGATATTTTTTTATTGACCTAAGAACAAAAAACAAAGACGTAGTCGTACGTTAAAATTGCATAAAATTGTTGCCACTATCAGATCAGTTTTCAGAATTGTCTCTCTGGCTCCTCACTAGGCGTGAAGGTATGAACACCCAGGTAATCTAAAACTTTAAACAGCTTCTTGAGTTGAATCCTCGAACTCGCTTCATGACTTTGTACCACTTGAACGCCGAATATTCCCAATCGTGTTTGCTTCACTGTCTTTGGCAGCGCGATTTGCTTTGATTTGTTCATGAAGCAGGAGCTTCATGGAATCCCAGAGCATCATCGTCCTATTATTGCTCCGTTGATATTTGCTGCAAACTTTGGCCAAGTTGATTCCACTTAGACTTTTTTTACTCACGGGTCTTTGATGGAAAAATCCGCAGGCTTTGTTATATACAATGAATTTTATAGCGCCACTCTAAACCTCAAGCTCCTTGTTCTGTTTTTATTACTGAATTGGAGGCAATGCATTCTTCGTTAGAAACGGTTGGCTGGATACTTTTTATTCTACTTAATAATTTCTCCATTTTGGAGTACAAGTAAACTAGAAATTTAGGATACTATTCTACTTGAAGTCTTAAATGACAATGTAGCATACACCTTTTTTTCAGCGTTGTCTCCAAAGAGGATTGACAAATGTCGCAAGCTTTGAAACCCCACTTCAGTTTAGTATAGGAAAATGAAGCTCAAGAGTAGTCTCCTCTCTATGTTTACAAGATGCATTATTTCCGATATATTTCCCGTTTCTAAAGACCTCTTTATTAAACCATTATTCGGCAACATGTTGCCAGCCTCAACATTCCTGTACTGCTCAGATATCACGTTTTCAGCTCCACCTAAATGCTGTTGAAAAAAAAAATCCCTGCAGCTGTCAACGAGCTTGTAAACTTTTAAAGGAAATCGATTTCGAGGTGATAATCACGTGTCCAGGCTGTCACTAGCAGACAAAAACACACTTTGTTGTTAGTTGATACGTGACGGCTGATGAGAGTGGGCAAACGTTTTCAACTGGTTAACTTTGCACTACACACTCAAGACTGCTAGTGTAAGGACTGGTAAGGAAGCAATTTGAGACACTGCGCTATGTATAACTACAGACGAAGTTGGTGATTGCATTCAATGTCTGTGGTATTGCCAATTACATTACATTTGCAGGGCTCAGTACTGATCACAATATGGTTATTTAGTTTCGGTTGTACATTGATACAAAGTATTGGTTGTGTGCTGATTCAAAGTATTTATTGATTTCTGTACAAACATACACTTATTTGCACGAGAGTCATTAATCGAGCTCAATTAAAAAACAAATCACTGCTGCAGCTGAAATTCCGAAATTTACAATTTGTACATGCTATATATTCTATTCTTTAATATATTCATGTATTCTATACTGTAGTGTCTAGGGTAAAAAGAGCCCAATATTCATTCAACAACAAACAATTTGAGTTGATTGAAGCATAAATAAGCCAACTTTTAGCTTAAGAAGCTAATATTTTGTCGAATGAGCTGTGATAAAGCACACAATACTTATTGGGATAATTGCTTTTTTAGACAGGTACATAATTCTTATGCCAAATTTGTCATTGGATAAAAAGCTGGTTGGTAACCTTCTTTGAACAGTTCAAAAACTATTTTGAATGTTTACTAAACATTTTAATTCTAGAAATCTATGCATGAAAAAAGAAAATAAAAACAAGTGCCCACTTCATTTAGGCTCCCGGGAAGATAAATTTAAGTAAAAGAAAAACATTTTAATAATTTATGTGTCCTTCTTTGGCCTTCAGGGCCAACTGCAGGCTCTTCGGCATGCGCTCCACCAGGTTCCTTAGGTGCTTTGGATCAGGCGCACTTCAGGGCTTCAAAATAGTTGAATTTATTGGTAATACCAGTTTTATCAACCCTGTTATCTAGAATCACCCACAAATTCTCGATGGGTTTGAGGTTCGGGTTTTGTGGAGGCCATTCCAGTGGTGTGATCCGACAAGAAAGACTTGGTCTTCTTTACAGCATGCTTTGGGTAAGTGTACTGCTGAACCACGAACTTCTCTCAAAACCCATCCGGATCAGCGAAACCTCCAGATATTCTCGCAGGATGTTTATGTAGGAATCTGCCATCATTATCCCGTCGATTTTCACAAAGCTACCCACTTCACTCCACGAAAAACTCCCCCAGCCCATCACACTTCCTCCTCTATGCTTCACCGTGCCTTGGATGTGGAGCTCATGAAGCTCCTCACCCGATCTGCACCACACACGAACCCACGGCTTTCTTTTAAAATCCGATCCGTCCAGAGAACCGTTTTCCAGAACTATACGGGCTTATCAGCATGCTCAAGAGCAAACCTAAGCCATTTGGCTTTGTTTGCCTTGCTGATAAATGGGAGCTTCCGGGCAGTTTTGTTAATCAGCCCCTGTGCTACAAGACGGCGACAAACAGTTCGACCAGAAACTGATAGCTGAAGGATTTCCTGGATCTCACGGGCAGTTATTTTTGGGTTTGTCATGACTTTGCTCATGATCTTGGCGTCCATTCGTGTATCTGGTTTGCACTTTCTGCCTCTGCCTGGGCGATCCATCACTGATTCGAATGTTTTTTGTTTCAGTAGAATTTTCCCAACCATCGCCTAGCTAATAGTGTACATTCTAGCCCAGTGCGATTCACCGTTTTTTACATTCCAAACCGCCAATTTTTTGATACACAAGGGAATTGCTTTCGAAATCAGCGCGGTCTCCATTTTTTCAACAAAATCAAACGCGTTCACGTGTACAAATGTACCAGGTCAAGCCGTTTGTTGCTCCACCAAAGGTCGGTGGACCCACTGACTAATCCCGGAATTAACCGGGTGGGTTGGTAGGCGACAGTGAAGTGAACTTCTACTTCACGCAGATATTGTCTGACCACGGCTACTTTAGACAATACCTGCATAAATATGGACATGCACTGTCCTCCGCATGCAGCGAGTGCGCGAGAGTCGAGGAAACTGCGGAACATATGTTCTTCGCATGTCCTCGCTTCGACGACGTGAGATCCGGCATGTTTGCCGTAAGCGGTCACGACACGACTCCGGGCAATTTGGTCCCGAGGATGTGTCAGGACCGGGACGTCTGGGACGCGGTATGCGTAGCAGCCTCCCAGATCGTCCTCGATCTCCAACAAAATGGCGAAACGACCAAAGGCAGGTCACAGGGACAACCTAACTACTAAAGCCCTAAGTAGTTAGACATAGTGGGTGCTTAACTAGCACAATAGCCCCATCCCCGAAGTAATACCGAAAGGTGGTTCCGGGAAGGGTCCAGGGCTTAAGGCACGGGTGGGTTTTTAGTGGGTCAAGGAGTTGGCAGACTCATCCCAACACCCTGAGTTCTTCAGGTGTCTGGTTGCAGATTTTTCATCCCGTCTGAAAAAAGCCGTTTGTTGTTAAACGTACCAACGCCAATGGACCCGGCGTAGAGAGGCTTGGCAGGATAGGCTATAGGTGAAGGTGTGGAGGTACGCGCCCTCGTCTCGCAGATGACGATCCAGTGTAAAAACCTAGATGAGATCACAAAGAGACAAGATATCCACTGCACTTACGGAACAGTGCAAGGTCAAGGCTGCTGTCGCAGACATACGTCTGAGGAAGGGTCCACTCGGGACCAGGTGGCAACTATGAGGGTAGCGGCAGTCGACGCGGACGTGGCCTTGAAAGTGGCGAAGGTGAAGGTGGGATGATCTATATTCTCACTTAGCCTATACCAACCACCGAAGGCATGCTTCTGATGCCTAGAGAGCGGGAACATGTCCTGGGAGTGAAAAGGCCCAGATAGGAGCAACATGTGCAGAAGGTGTGGTAGCACTAGCCACAAGGCGTGGGATTCAATGGTTCCCTCAAAATCTTTGATGTGCTTCGGCAAACCGGACGATAAGCACGTCATGCCCCACCCCATGTGCCCAACTAAACCTGAACCATTGTGTAACCAACTAAACCTGAACCATTGTGAGGCCGCCCAGCAACTGCTGTGTCAGACAGTACCTGAGTCGGCATCAGATATCGCCATAATTTCCGACCCATACCGCATCCCAGCCGGCTACTGAAACTGGTTTGCGGACAGGTTCAATATGGCGCCTTTATGAATGACGAGCAAATACCCGGTTCAGGAGGTTGTGTCTACCACAAACGAAGGCTTCGCGGTTGTAAAAGAGAATGGAGTGATCGGTGAACGACTCGTTATGACACTTACACGAGCGTGCAATACGACCATGACGAGGGAAGTCAAACCGACGAATAGAAGATCGCTGGTGTATTGGTGGACGGAGTTAGTAGCGTGCTTGCCACCGCGTGGGTAGTCACCCGTACTACCATTTTTTCAGGTCCGTTGGGGGAGTACTTAACGTCAACGTACGGTCTTCAAATTTAAGTATGTTTGTTTTCTAGTCAAGACGAACCTTTCAAGAGGTTGAATTCTTGACTTGGCATTTTTTTTTTCAAAATAAGGGATGGCCTACTGCACCATACAATCAAACTTCGTCAGCATGCCATGTTCAACTTTCGCGATCGTGCTTT
The DNA here is from genome assembly GCA_034211315.2 of Aedes japonicus. Lineage (NCBI taxonomy): Eukaryota > Metazoa > Arthropoda > Insecta > Diptera > Culicidae > Aedes > Aedes japonicus. Next base: position 43,067 of record JASCZW010006213.1, read on the forward strand.
GGCTGACATGTGTTGTTTATCTTCGCGATTTGGAATCACCACTTTCTTGTTAGTCGACAGTCCAGCTCGTTTTTAGCTCTTTCCACGTTTGAAGGCGCCACTCCCAGCTTCTTTGCGACATATCGGACGGAGAGGTTGGGGTTCCGCTCGAAACAGCAGGCAACTCTATTTATCGTCGCTGCGGCCTCCGGCTTCCGATTTCCCCTCGATCCAGCTTTCCTGGCTGTCGACAAAGGAACACAGAACACTTTTAGTATGTTGATAACAGTTGATTTAGCCACATTCAACAGTTTCGCCAACTTGGCGTGGGAGTAATTTGGATTTTCACCATGCACGTGCAAAATTTTAATGCGTTGCTTTTCTTCTTTCGACGACATTTTGATAACTGAAGTGCTAATCACAAAATCAAAATAGAGGCATGATGCTTCACGTACACATCTTCAAAATAAGGGGTATGCCATTTTTTTTAATGCACGATGAAAGTAAAAGCGTCAAGTTTAAGTCAACCAAATTTTGATCGAAACACCCTTTATGCATCTCCATTATGCGTACAATTTATAAACAGTTGTTCCAAGAGGTCTTACGGACGAGTGGTAGTAAAAATCTAAGAAAATATATAGAAATAGATTATTTTTGTGTAGACAAAAGTAATGATTTATAAATGTGGAGTAGAAAAAATATTCATACCTGCGTATACATCTTTACCTGCACTGCTTTATTTGGTCTGTAATTTCGATCTTACAACCACTGAAATAATGCCATCTTCGATGTAGAACGTTTTGGAAAGTGCTCATTTTACTCCAGCATAGTTAATAAGAACATAGTCGCTACAAATTCAGAATATCAAAACATACGTATACAAATCTGGAATGTGATCTGAAGTATGATCAACACCGTCATACAATAGTGAAGCCTATTTGAATTCTTATCGTAGCTACCTTAACATAAATCAGAATAAGATTAATGAGTTAAAATAACGAAGGTACTCAGATAGAACTCAGCTTATGATTCCGTGAAAGTTCTGATTATAATTTGCGTACAAACTTTAAATTGTTTGGTTGATTTATTTCAGGGCAGTCTTATGTTGATCGGGATATTCCTTAAAGCCATAAAATTTTAAGCACCGTGGATAGTTAATATCAAAATTTGCATCAGTCTAATGCTGAAACATGGCATAGCGTGGAGGCTAATATTCACGCTCTAGCTCGTTTCACAAGGCTGTTGACGGGGGTCTGTTGAGTACCAACTGAACCGAATACGACCCTATATCCCGTACTTCATGCAAATTAAACACTTATCTTATTATTTACGCTATGTACACATGAAGACGAATATGCTACAAGCAACTGTGGCATTGCTGTTTCTCTAATCGTTCTCAGTTCTGGGACGCGTGGTAATAATCAGAACTGTTAGCTCATATGTGTCAAGAACTATCCTCTATGCTCAAATAATATATGATATGGAGTTGGATGACATATGTCTATAGGAACGTGTCAGCTTTTTCGTATTTGTACCAGGCTGCGAGTTGTGTGTGGCTAGCAGTTGAAGTACGGTCAATGTGCGTGCGTGTGTTTGTGGAAATCCTCGGCATTAGTTTGCAGATACGATCTCATTGCTTCAACCGCACTGGCAGCTGCATGCGACACTTGAACGTGGACGTGGGTGATATCTTTGCAGCATATGGCGACAACTCTGTCAACCTGCACCTAGTCAGTAAGCAGTTGAATTCTTCCGCCGCAGTGGTCATCTCCCCACACAAGGGTGGTTGAGCAGATCCATAGCATACGAGTCGGTTTTGAAATTTTGAATGTGATTCGATAATGATGATGACTGCAAACCATGAGTCTAGAAATGGAAATATGGAGTACATTTTTAAAGGGGCGTTTTTCTTTTGTAGAGAATTAAGATTTAAACGTAAATAAATCGAAACTCCAAGCACTTCAATGCAGACTAAGCGTTCTATTTAGATGGAGGCACATTAACCTTTTTTTATTACAGTTGCTTAGCTGATTTAGTATGCTTAAAAGTGCTAAGATATTCGTGAAATTGGCGTTTGAATCTTTGTACACAAAAAAGTGATACAATTTATTGAAAACGTAAAGTAGAGAATCAGCTTGGTCCAACCGCCCATTATTTATGGTGATAAAAAAAGTAAAATGTTGCGTGATCTCAGTGCTTTTAATTTAACTGAACTTTTGGTATGCTGCTTTAATTCATGAGCTACAGTCACGGCTGGGACAAGTGATTTAAGAAGAGTTTGACTCGTTTGGCGGTTATCCATTTCACAAGCTAAGTTTCAGAAAATTATAAATGTAGTGCATATTTTTTTCCACAATTTTATCTGAAACTCTTGTATCTACGGCGTTTGAGTCCTAGTTACAGTAAATACTAAATGGCTGGAATAATTGGTCCTTTAGTATGGCTTTGTGTTATTAGCACTTTCACGCCATACAGATAAAAGTTCGAGCAATTTTATGTTACGCAAAATTGTAGGAAAAATCAAGCACCTCGATCTTATTATATGCCATATTTTGAAATTAAATTTCTGAAATGTTTTACCGGCAAATAAGTCAATCTCGTCGTCCCATCGTTGGCTTGAATGTTGATGTGAAATTAATTAATTGTTTTCATAAATAAAAGATGCGCTCTCGCTGAATAATATTTCCATTGCTTGAGTAAGCCAATGCAGCTCCACCAGGTGACAAAGTTTGGAAATAAGGAGGGGTGTTGAATTTCAATCAGATTATGCACAATTTGTTACTTCAATTATAAAGGAAGGCATATCTGATGAATTAAGCTGAAAATTTTATGTGTTTTTAGATCCGTTTGATGCAAGTAGACAAAAGTTAAATTTACCCGATAGGTCATGACCGTGACAGAATCCCTAATAAAGAAATAGAGAATTCGTTTTAAAAGATCCTCTTTTTCTGGAATTTTGAGGTAATTGTTTATCGCATATCAGCTTAATCCGGCTTCAATGAAAGTTTTTCAGCAGAGTTTAAGGTACAAGTCGCTGGAATAGAGAATTAGCTGTAAGCATGGCTGATTTGTATCGCCACTTCAAATTTTTAAAGCCAAATATCTAAGAAACTGCAAAGATGTCACGTCACATGCCCAGCATTAAAGGGGTTTTCACAGGACTGCAGCAAACAAATCTAAATGATTTGGCATGAAAAATCTTCTTATTTTTGGCGGCACCAAAGGTGTAGTGGTAAGCTTGTTTGCCTCTCACTCAGTCAGTCTGGCATTAATCCAGTCGGCGCCATTGTGGTTTTCTGATACGGAAAATCGCTGTCAGCCTTAGAATTTATTTAGTATATTCGAGGCTAAATCAACTAAGTATATAACTACATCGTCAGTGAGAAAGAAAACTACAGTATCTTCTCATTACTCCATCAATACGTGTAGCAAAACAATCTGAATTCAGCTTTCATTTATTAAACAATTACTGTGATTTGACTTCACAATTTTTCACAACTCCAACTTCTCAATTGTTTTGCTATCACTGCTCATGCATCGCAATGAACGATATCGCCGTAAGAGAACGGTGAGTTTAATGACTTAGAGCGATACAACACCGTGGGGTTTTATCAAACGATTAAAACTATTGAAAAAGTCTTTGAAATTTGGTAAAAACACTATTCAAGTAAACAGCAGAATGTATTTTTTCTGAATAGAAGTGGCATCTATATGCAATAATAATTCATCTCTAACTCACAAAAAATAGCCATCTAAAGACTGTACTCGAAAAAATGAGACCCAATGATTAGCTTGTAACTTTTTAGCGAGTGTGTAAAAATTGATGGAATTTTGACTTAAACTAACTAAGTGTGTTATGTTTCAGTTGGCAATTTAAAAACAATCTGTCCAGTACTTATAGAGATGGCATCGAAACAAGAGCAGATCTGCTAAAAATATATCTGCACCACGGTGGAAAATCCGACTGCGGTCCACAGAAAAATCAGAAAACACATGGGATTCCATAATTCGACGGTTTCCCGAGTGGTGAAGTTATCCAAAGATATCCAGACGACCAAGAAAACCGAACACAGCTGATTCGGCGAAGGCTGTGATCTGATGTTGAAACTGTTCAAGAGTCGACTGAACTTTTCGGTACGCAATGTGTCGAAGAAGGCCGGAGTTTCCAACTGGTTTGTCGAAAAAACGATGAAACGTACCGACCTACGTCTACAAGATCACCAAACCGTTCAAACAAACCCTCTGCCTTCCCTGCGGTCTCACGGAGAAGAAACGCTATTTTGGCCAGATTTGACATCCTGCTGCTACGCGCGGCCGGTGTTAGACTGGTTAAAAGATAACAATGTTGTTCCACCGAACTCGCCAGAACTTCATTCAAACGTTAACCAATAACAAATATACCTAACCAAAATATCGTAGTTTATTCCCCGAAAGTTTGAAGACAATCCGACTAAAATTAGTTTTTCGGGTACAGTCTTTAAGTTCCCTAAATTTGTGTGTTAAGGGGTTGACTAAAGGTTCTCGTACACCATTAAGCATTTGTACACAACTTTGTAACAACGAAAAACGGAAAACGCTAACATGACCTAAAACGTAATCTTTGTATTATTGTTATATTTGCTACCTTGACGTTGCACATTTTCTAAAGATAAGCATACTATTTTGTATTGTGTTTTTTTCTACCAAAGTCTGTAAAAACTACACTGATATTCAAATAGCCCACATTCAACAATCAATTCATTAAAAGTATTGAACGAACGTCAAACTTGCGACAAACACTCGACTGTCAAAAATTGCACAACAGCTCAGTAATCAATATCAAAGCTGGGTTACATTCACACACAAAAAACAGTAGGGTTGTGTATAACACACGAACGGTAGAGGCAGACTACGTAAAACCGTTTGATGCATTGATATGCTAGATATAAGATGTGGCAACCCTCAGCTGATATTCACTGCGAACCATTGTAACGCAAGTTCTGTTCAAATGGAACATTGGAGCAGCATATGTTAGAATAATTGTATTATTCACTGTTCAGAAACAATTTAGTGGCCTGAAAAGGGCCGTTTTGTATGAAAGAGGGAATGATGAAAGCGAAAGCTGGAGACCATTATCAAATATACTTTATTAACAATGTACGTCTCTTCCTTCTTCCACATATACATATTACCATCTGGTGATAGAAAAGGCAAACAAAATATATTCTATCTCTCGATTTCATTAATTTATTCTATCGTGAATCCACATTAAAAAATAGTATACTCTTTTAATAAGTATTGTTTACTCACACAGAGAAAAGTTTGATAGTCATTTTTACCATTACCATTAGGACCATAGTCAATAATGTGATGATGAAAAAACTGCTCAGACCATTTTCATAGTAATTGTTACCATTATATGCAATAGTCATCTTGGTCATGATTTAATTGTCGGTACAACCAAATAATTTTTCTCAGAGCACTTTTTAGAATAATGTAGATAGGGGAGAACAGTACAAAATGCACTGGTGAGGTATTAAGACCCACTCAACTAATATGCTCAAATCTTAAAAACTATAGTTTTAATGGAATGATACTTTATCAATTTTTACGTAAAACAGCATAGCTCATAATTTTGAAGTACAATAATACACCAAAATATGATCAAAGTTGAAGCAATTGACGTGACTGTCCTCACATGTTAATAATATTGTTATTAAAATAAGCTTTTACCATGCGTTCATGTCCATGGTTTAAAATAAATTCACTTAATATGTATCGAACACAACAAAACTTAGAGATAGTATCAGAACCTCACCATAGTTCCACGAATTTTCAGAATATCTATACAAATCTATGCAAAACTAAAACTGGGGCAGAAGGCACCGTGACTTTACACGGTGTTCAATAAGTTCGGATACACTTTCAAAATTTGTTAAAAAAATGAAAACATGTTTTTTTATTTTTTGGATTTATGTTATTGAAAGCTTTGTTTACAAGGAACGTTTACAACATTTCTCTTGGAATGACCCCCCTTTGTACTCCTTAACGAGCTTCAGACGTTTCTCGAACGCGTCGCAGGCGGCACGCACGGACTGCATGGGCATTTCGTCCCAGATTTTGAGAATTACCGTCTTGAAATGATCCAAAGTGCTGACCTTGTATTCGTTCAGCTTCGCCATCATATAGGACCAAACAAAAAAGTCGAGAGGATTCAAGTCCGGGGAGCTGGGAGGCCACAAAGTTTTGTCCAGAAAGTCGGTTAAATTGTCCCGACACCAGGCTTGAACCACATTTGCCGTATGGGCTGGTGCACCGTCCTGCTGGAACACGTAGTGCTCATCGCCGTAGAGGCTTCGGAGACTGGGGGCAACAACCTTTTCCAAAACCTCAGTTTTGTAGTACGCCGCGTTGATTTTGACGTTTTTTTTCAATAAACACCAAGGGTAGCTTACCACGTTTGCATACTGCCCCCAAACCATCACCGACGCGGCACTTTGGAACCGAGGGATGTTTATATTGGATTCAGGAATGCTGTCCCTCGATGGCGCCCACACCCGGTCATTTTGCACATCAGTGCGGCTGCTGCAGCACGAACAGTTTCTCGTCCGAAAAACAAACTCCTGACCAGCGTGCCGAGAGAGGATCCTCTTAGCTCGATCCAACCGCTTTTTGCTGGTAGCCTCCGAAACGCCATGGACCTTACGTTTTTTGTAAGGCCTGAAACCAAGGTCCTTGGTGAGTATGGTGTGAGCGGTTCCAATGGAAACGTTGAGATCTGCAGCCGTTTTCCGGATTGAGCGGTTCTTTTTGCGCCGAATTCGCTCCCTCACGATCTTGATGACCCGTGGCGTCCTCGCTGAACGCGGCCGACCGGATCTCGCACGGTCATTGGTCGAGGACGTCTCCCGGTATCGCCTGATGGTCGTGTAGACAAAGTTCCGCTTGACCCCATGCGATTTCAGCAGCCGGAATATATCGCCGGGTCGCTCACCGTTCAAAAAACGCTTAATTACGAAGTCCCGATACTCTTTCATCGCGCGTAACAAACGAACAACAACTAACAGAATGTCAACACCGCGCACATTCGGTAGCGTATGAATGAAGCTAAAGCTGACACCAATACCAATGCAGAATATGTACATGGCGCATACCTACGCAATGATGAAAACTTGTATTCGAACTTATTGAACACCGTGTATATACCACCACACGCTTAGAAGAAAGTACCCAGTGGAGCAGTTAAATGTGTGGAACCAACTTTAGGTATAATCATGTTAACCTACCCTTAAATATAAATAACTTATTCTGGTAAAATTCTACCCAAAAGTTAGTAATTTGAACCCAATCTTAGGTAAACATAATTGAATCCTACGTTGGCTTCCCACATTAAACTGCTCCGTTGGATACTTTTTATGAGCGTGTATATAATGAGGAGTTGGCAAATTTGGCGAAGTTTTGAAATCTTTGTTCTATACTCAGTGGCTGCTTGACTACCAAACAGAGCTGAAAGGCAATATGTTGCAACCTCCACACTTTACAACTCTAATGAGTAGCTTTTTGTAGCCGTGTTTTTACCTTTAACAAGCGGTGCACACGCTAAGATAAGATTACCGAAAATACGGTTTTCATTTTACCAAAAATTAGGTTTTGGTAGCAAAACCTAAAGTATCGGTATAATTTACCGAAACAAAACGTTTGATTTTAGTTAATGTTTCAGTAAAGTGGATTTACAGATTTTATCGTTATATTTTACCTAAATTTGGTTAAAAATTCTCTCATTGAGCTGCTAGCAGTTTCGGTAAAAAATACCGTACAAAAATAAGTAATTATTAATGTTTTTCCCGGTTTTCCAGCAATACCGAAATTTCGGTAATCCATGTTTACCGATAATTTCAGTATGTGCACTTTTGTGCGATTTTCGGTATTTCTTGCCGAAATTTCCGTTTTCTTGTCTTAGCGTGCATGTTATCCCAATATTGTTGTGCATCATATTCCAGTGTTGTGGTGCGTCTTACCTCAATATTAGTGTTCATATTGAGCAATGAAATTTGAATAGGAAAAAATTGATTGAATTGTAAAACAAATTAAAAAAATCATGATAAATCATTGTTTTGAATTTATATCACACTTGATCTACAAGGAAAACATCTTAATGCACCATACCCAATCACTTCTTCCTAAATTTCAGTTTCCATTTCCCAGAAATTCTTGATGTTGCTTAAATGGTGCGTTATGTACCATCCTCCCGTACGTTAAAATTTCCCTTCTTTTATTCCAAGAAGAAAATTACTCTTCACCATTTAATTGAAGTTATGCCAGGAAACAAGATTGGATTTATGCAAACTGTTTTATTTTTTGAAACCATTCTAGGATTTTTTTTTTCGTATTTCAATCACTTTTACGTTTTTAATTCTAATATCTATACAGTATGCTATCCAGCCCTGTTGTGTTTCGATCCGTACTAAAGAAACCCTCGAAAGTTTAATAATGGCGCTGTAATAAAAGAAAGAGAGCGAGACAGGAGAGAATCTATCATTGTACGTATTTTAAACTTTTTTGACAGTCATATTTACTCATCTATGGCTTTGTCACGGGTGTACAAGGAAACGTCCATTGATTATGTCACGCAAAAAGTGACTATTAACAATTTCACGTTTTTTGTATGAAAAAAATATGTGAAGTGAAGTATATTGTAAATATAATATATTTGCCATTATCCTTATGACATTATAGTTTAAGAGTGTCTGTTTGGAAATTCCATGTCAATAATTGAACTTAAAGTCCCAAAAAATTCAACTGGTGATATGAAAGTCTCAAAAATTTATCGATAAATTAGCTATCAATGTCTCAATGTTTCATGACGGTTGTTATTTCTAAAATTTCCTAAAAAGCGCTTACCTTGCCGTGAGCTTCCTAAATGGTAATATCTACGCATGCGAATCAAATGAGCAGCGATTAATTTTTCAAGCCGTGTTTGTAATTGTTCACAAACAAGTTTAGACACTACAATTGAAGATAGAACTGAAACCATTTCTTAACCACCGCTGGATGCCAACTGACGGGAGTATGCATCCGTAAAATAGACGAGATTTAAAAAAAATCCAAACTAACGAACTCTCTAGCTGGGGAAATCGAATTTCTCGATCTGAAAAGGACGGATTTCAGATCGTGAGCAGGGTCGGTCTTTTTAAGAAGCAGGTTACCATGCTTTTGCCGACTAGGCTAGCTTTTAGAATAGTGCAGAAAAATTCAAATAAAATACAAAAATATCCCCCTATGTTTACCAATTCACGCTAAGCACAGTCCTCACTTTGATGAGTATTTTCGCATCGTCGTGCACACATTCTAAGTTTTTGTTTGTTTGCATTTGTTGCCTCCTGCTCCTCTTTCAACTGCAATCGACAGAATTAACCAACAAGGGTTGGAAGTGTTTTTATATCGCGCCATACCTCTCAAGGAATGCAACTGTTGTCGGCAGCTGCCATTAATTTGTTCATCGTTCCATTTAACCTACAAGTTAAAAAATGTACTCCTATAGGCAACGAAAATACCGGTAATTTCGAGTAGGATATGTGTCCCTTGACCACAGAGAACAGACATCCAGTCTCGAACATTCTTTTCTCAATTTACCGTGTAAACTTTTAAAAGCAAACCGTTGGAACATCAGTGCCGGCTATCACCAAACTAATATTGACAGTGCCCATCTAATCTCAAGGCGCGCAGGTGGCGCCATCAACATACGATTCACCAAAACTAACGAAAACGAGCAGTAGTTTTAAAATGTCAGTTGCAGAAATTTACGCATGGAGGGCACTCCAGCTTGGATGTCTGTTCTCTGTGCCTTGACTCAGCTTAATATGCAACAGTCGATTACATTTCCAGCAAAACAATGCATTAGGTCCTAAGTAACATTGAGAGACTCTCTTTGTCGAGTTTCTCTTTGCTTTCCTACGGCTATGTAAAAACATGATCAAATATGTTCAACATACAGTACGGCAGTATAAAGTATGATTAAGGATCCAATACGTCGAAAACATCTGCAAATCGTTTAATAGACAAGTTATTAACCAAAGAGAAAGTCGACAAAGAGAATCTCTCAATGTTACTTAGGACCTAATGCATTGTTCAGCTTGATTTGTTATTATAACTCATAAGGTGTTTGAGCGGGAAGCAACATATAACTAGCAATACACTTGCTAAGATATGTTTAATAAGCCATCTGGTAGTATGTATTACAAAAAGTTACTCAACTCATTTTATAATTTCGAGGGATATGGATGTAATTTCGGTCTATGGGTACCAAATTGGGTCTAATCAAGGATGCAAGTTCGTCATATTCGATAGATTTGTTCTTAAATGTTGTCTAAGTACGATTTTTTTCTGATCTTCAGTTCAAGGCGTTGCCAGCTGTATTCGCTCTACAAACAATTTCACAAATCAAACTATACCTAAACTACTAAGAAACACTTAAGTGGTTTTAACATATGATTAAGCAGTCATTCGGCAAACAAAACAATTCACTCTACACAGATTTTGTTCCTTTAGTTTGTGCTAAGATGAGCCATATGAAAAACATTTAACTGAAACTCACACATATTTATGGTAAATGTTACCAATAACAACGTTTTTACTACGCTTTCCATTTAACAGGCCATAGTTGGGAGCCTAGAAAAAAAATGCTGAGCCTTTGGTTTTCATGTTTAACCATTGTTAGTTTACCCATGTGATCTGTTAGATTATAACGCGTGACTATTTTCTGTACATCTTGGCTGCATTCTTCGGTTTTTAGGCTCAATTTGCGCATATTGAGATCATTCGAAGATCGTGTAGAAAATCTGTTCAGCTTAACCAGTAAAGTCATGGTGTCTAAAAAGTTAAGAAATCTGAAAATACACGGAAGTGAACAACTATGGAAACGGTACCTATATTGAGCTCAATACGCAGACCTCCAGTGGAAATCGGTGAATATGCATTGAATACCGAACACTGAGTACACAAGTTATTCACAATGTATTCGTCCATTTACACAATTTCGATTGTAAACACGGTTCAGAATAGGTGCGAGCGTATTTATATTATTGTAAAAATTAATCCCATAGTTTTCTAGCAACGTATGGATAGTGAAATCTGCACAAAAGTAAAAAGGCCATATATTTTTTATTTGAAAACAAAAGCAATCACTCTTTATTTAAGTTGTTCATATAAACAAACAAGTTAAGGCAGAAAAAAATTTACACCAATTCGCTCAGCCTTGAGGCAGTTGGCAGGCACTTTGCTCATGGACGCCGCAAAACTTAATGTTTCCATATTTGCGAGCTCTTTTTTTTATTTTTTGCTGAAGATGTTTGGTAGTTTTTGAACGAAAGTTGTTTGAATATACCTTCCGCTTCAGATAGGCCCAAAAATCTTCAATTGGGCGAAGTTGTGGCACGTTTGGAGGGTTTTCATCCTTCAGCACATAAGGGATCTTCATGCTTTCAGAACACTACTTTTCGTCCACGATGTTTTTGAGAAATAAACTGTTTCAGCTTAGGCAAGCAGTTTTCAATATAACGATTTGCGGTGATGGCCAACCTCGATTCAAAGAAAACAGGTTTTGACATTCCAAGTGGGCTGATTGCCAACCAAAGCAATATTTTCCCTGGGAATTTCGTATGTTCAACAAACTTCACATCTTCTTTCACCTGTGCTTTGGGACTGTCGTAGAAGTATTTTCCTTGCCATTCATTTCCATCCAACGTGAAATAAGTCTCGTCATCCATGATGCAAAGTACATCGTTTTTTGCTTGAAAAACATTTCGGACAAGCTTTCTCAATCGTACTTTCTGAACAGCAGCTTGAGTTTCTGACACTTTCGGTTTCACTTTCCTTGACCGCTTCTTGATCCCAGCTTCATCCAAACCCTTTTTGACAGTTTGCTGGTGACAATTAAACTTTTTTCCAAGTTCTCTGTACGACTTTGCCACCCGACCTTCTGTCAACCGTATTAAATTTCTTTTCACTGAAGAATCTCTCAAACTTGACCAATTTCCTGAACCGATCTTCCCAGTTGTTGTTTTTCGCATTTGGTAGGACGAAAAAATGCTGTGTATGGTTCGACGACTTATTCCCATGTCCATAAAATGACGCACTACCTTCGATTTCAGCCAATATGGATGAGCGTTGCAAAAATTACAAATGAGTTTCCGGCGTTGTTCCTCCTGTTTACTCATGTTTCGTCTTGTAATAGATTACCGACAACTTGAACACTTGGAACTGAAGTATGACGGAACTGTTAAAAACGTGACATCGATCAGCTGTAGAATCGTTAGGGTTGTGATTGAAGCAGGGCTGTGAAAATGTGTGCAGATTTCACTATCCATACGTTATTTTATCACGTATTCGTAGATTCTAGTGTGGTTAGTGTAATAAGTGAGGTGTGATTTTTATGGTTTGTGCAATTACGCACCGAAAATGTGTGAGGATTTAGTGCAATTAAAGAGAAAACATGGAGTTTATTCCCTAAAGGGCGATACGGTCAAAATTTGGTCAATATCAACTTGACGTATTTCTTTCAATTTTGCATTTAAAAATCCTGAACACCCCTCATTTTGAAGGTGTGTGTGTGTAGAATGTTGCTCCTATTTTGATTTTGGAATTCACTCTTCAGTTGTCAAAATGCCGTCCAAGCAAGAAGAGCAGCGTATCAAAATTTTGCTCGCGCATCGCGAAAATCCGAGCTACTCGCACGCAAAGTTGGCAAAATCGCTAAAAGTTGCCAAATCAACCGTTACAAATGTAATTAAAGTGTTTGGGGAACGTTTGTCGACAGCCAGGAAGTCTGGATCGGGGGGAAATCGAAAACCGGAAGCCGCTGAGACGACAAAGAGAGTTGCCGGTAGTTTCAAGCGAAACCCTAACCTATCTCTCCGAGATGCCGCAAATAAGCTGGGTGTATCGTCTACAACCGTGCATCGAGCCAAAAAACGAGCCGGACTATCGACTTACAAGAAGGTAGTGACTCCAAATCGCGATGATAAACAAAATACGACGGCCAAAGCGCGATCCCGGAGGCTGTACACGACGATGCTGACGAAGTTTGACTGCGTGGTCATGGACGACGAAACCTACGTCAAAGCCGACTACAAGCAGCTTCCGGGACAGGAGTTTTATACGGCAAAAGGAAGGGGAAAGGTAGCAGATATTTTCAAGCACACGAAACTGTCAAAGTTCGCAAAGAAATATCTGGTTTGGCAAGCCATCTGTACCTGTGGCTTGAAAAGCAGCATTTTCATAGCTTCCGGGACTGTCAACCAAGAAATTTACGTGAAAGAGTGTTTGAATAAACGTCATCTGCCTTTCCTGAAGAAACACGGTTGTTCCGTACTGTTTTGGCCGGATTTGGCATCTTGCCATTACGGTAAAAAGGCCATGGAGTGGTACGCCGCCAACAACGTGCAGGTGGTTCCCAAGGACAAGAACCCTCCCAACACGCCAGAGCTCCGCCCAATTGAGAAATACTGGGCTATTGTCAAGCGGAACCTAAAGAAGACCCAAAAAAACTGCTAAGGACGAGCAGCAGTTCAAGGCAAACTGGCTTTCTGCGGCGAAGAAGGTGGACAAGGTGGCTGTACAAAATCTGATGGCAGGGGTCAAGCGTAAGGCCCGGCAATTCGGATTTGGAAAAGCGGAAGCCTAACTGAATATTTTTCCTGAATTTTATACTAATTGAACTTGAAAAAGAAATTTAATTTGATTTTTTAAATAAACGATTTCACCGATTTACACGCGTTTTCCCTTGACCAAATTTTGACCGTATCACCCTTTAGTACGGTTAGATCAATACGACGAATTTGTATTTCAAAGGTAAGCAATTGTGTTGAAAATCTGATTGCTCATTATTTTTACGAAATTTAAGTCTAAGAAACGTTTTTGGAGCTTTTAATTATATTCAAGAGCTAATTTTACTTGCCAGGATTATATATTCTCGGTTACTGCATCCATTTATTGGAGAAATTAAATATCTTTTTACGTTTGAAGTTGGATGGCTGCAGAATGTGATGGATATATGTACTATGCTGAGAATAGGTTCCGCCTCCCTATAAATTGATTAAATATGTCTCCATTGCTTCGAAATCAATCGTTCATCCTTATAGCAACATGATTTTGTTGATTATCGCCGAAAAAATGACATATTTGGTACATAGGCCATATGAAGGAGCTAGGCTAACATACCGTTACCCTATATGTGATTTGTATCAAGAAATATAGGTCTTACGGAATGGGTCACCATTTGTTTCACGATAGCTTAATGTGGTTTACATGCGACTTAAAATGTGATGGAAATTCGAGAGATAAATTGTCGTACGTCCGTCGTGTACAGAGATTACTTTATTATTGTCTGTGATGATAGAGAATTTATAGCAAATAAAATTGAGTTCTAAAAGCTAAGTTTTTAATTTTGCAAATATTCACCAATTGAAAGGCAATTATATTAAAGCCTGATGTTTTAGTTATCATGTGATTATTTAGTAACGTGCTGTAGTGAAAGAATGTTTAGCACTAGAGGTTTTAAAATCGGTTGCCAAGAACAGTCAACCTTACCGAAACCAACATTTACCCTACTTACTGAAATTAGCATTAGCATTGATCATGTAGCACAAATTTAAAGAAAGTACATGTCCTGGTAAAGAACTGTCCTGGCCATGTCCTTGCAGTGAGAGTAAGAAGAATTGTTAGATCAACACTTACTTAAGACCAGTGATGGTAAATGTAAAAAAAATCGCAAAACAATCGCCTGCCGTTGAGGTCTGCACACCACCAACAGTTTATATATGTATAATTCAAGTGGACGTGAAGGTTGGAATACAGAAACAGAAAAATGTCCCCATATTTTAACGAAAGTTTCAAACAGTATAGCAATTGCTTGTGATTGTATTAGATGGCTTGATTAAAAACGCATTTATTCGGTAATTTTGTTTAGGAGTTTCTAGTATGCATTCTTATAATAAGATGTCATAGTACAAATATCATCTGTATGCAGAAAAAAGCTAATTACCAAAGAAATTCTGAGCGACATAAATCTACGTCGCATTTTTTTTTTTTTTTTTTGAACCATCGGCTGGTGGCAGCTCTGTTCACTGAACAGACACTCGGTGCACTGAACCACAGAGCCCAATTTTACTTACTGAAATACTCCTTCACTTTTCCATCTGTCTCCATCTCCACTCATACACACTTCTTATCTTTATAAATAGGCAAAATTGGTTTGTAACATTTATTTTATTATTTTTTTCATTTTCAGTGCGGACGCAAAAAATAATGAGGATTTGACAGACACAGTTTCATTAACGCATTATTTATTGATATTTAACTAAAAACTGATAAAACCACTACTAATTTATAACTTAACAATAAGTTTATAAAATACACCAGTACAATAATTATAAACTTTCAGAAAAACTTTTATACGAGTGACCGAAAAGTTGCTGTTTTCTCACAGATAGTTGTGAATAAAAAGAATTTCACAAATCATTTAGTAAAATTGAAATTTTACGGATCAAAACCAAAAAAAAAATTACTGAACTCCAAAACCAGAATTTGGTGTGAAGGTGTGTATGGCTATTGAGTTGATTAATTTTTCTAAATAACTTGATAACATAATTTCGTGAACTAATGTCAATATTTTTAAGTTAAAAAAAATAAAGTTTTTATCACCAATACTTGTGAGCTCATAGGAGGCATACTATAATATTGCCTTCATTCGCTGGACACCGAAAACCATTGGTTATCGAGTAACGAATACTTTAAAAACCCTAACGTAAAACCTTTCCAATATAGTTGAATTCGTTGTAATGCTGGTACGTTTTTTTCAAACCGTCTCCTCTTACACCATTTTGCGATGAATTTTACAAACTTGAAGCACATTTTACATCCTCCGATGGGGCGTAAAATACGAATCATAGCAGCAGCTACCTGGTACATAACTTTAAAATTACCTATTAAAGCAAACCACAATATTGTTTAAAAGGAACCGATTCCGGCTAGTTTTATGAGCACATCATGATTTTTAAATATGTGTTAAATGCATAATCATTCAAATAAAGTCAACAGTGTTTCTACCACTTCAGTTATAAATCATTAAACATATCCAGCTGAATGGGGAAAAAGGGAAAACCAGCACACTTTTTATCAAACAAGCCTCAAAGATCAGAAAAATGACACGAGCAATTATTGCAGGGCATCATGCTGCAAATTGTTTGTCATCACACGCTGCAGCACGTAGTCGAGAACAAAAACTGATGAATCAAATCAATTTTAATTACGAGAGCGACTGTTGTATTTTCACATGAAGCGTAAAAAGTTAAATGCAAGCGTGGATGAAAATGCCATCTGATTCTGTTTGTTCAAGGTAACCGGCCGAAAAATTCAATTATCAACATACCTTGCGGTCAAACTGGATTCAATGGTCAGAAAATGCAATAAAGCAATATAGTGAACATTCCATATTTGTGATGTTTCTTTCATTTCAGTTTGATCCAATCATATTGTTACCAAATCAAAGTGGTGTGAATATATGTAACGCATTCTAAATGAGCATTTTATTTCATATCAAACGAACAATAATCAATTTTCATGTTAAGGTGTAAGTTGATATAATCAATGCCCACTATTGTGCGTATGTGTGTAAGGTGGCCAGAATCCATTCGAATACTTTGTCTCGTATGCGACTCCCCTTAGTGTCTCGAGGAAAAAGGGTGTATGGGAAATTGTTTATTACTAAACAACTAAATGGGTTTTGTTTCAAACCAAGCACACACTCATTTGAATTCGATTTCATGAGATGTTTTAATCGAGTAACTAAAACCGCAATAATTTTTAATAATTTAATTTTTTTTATGTTCCTTAAAAATATTAAATTGTACTTTTTTCGTTTACGGAACAGAATATAAACAATTGTTATAATGATTACCGTTATTCAACTCGTAATCCATGAAGGCTTATTACAAGCCCTAAGTGCTCGGTATAAAGAAAACATTACATTCACATTCACTTTTAGTTTAACCGATTAGACTCCCACTACTAGAGAGATACATTACAGGTTATCTACTACAGTTCATACAATTTAAAACTATTCTAAAAATAGTTTAATTATATTTTTAACAAGTTTAATTCTCCAGATGAAAATAAAACAGAAGCTACCCCCAACGATGGAAACAATTGCAGAAATTCCGAAATACTTCTGCATTTGCATTCGAGCTAACCAAGTATAAAGTTGGCATCATAACTGACAAGGAAGAGATATTTTTGTTGGTTTCATACTTTGATGTGCTAGGATACTTTACCGCTGAACACTAAGTATGGTACCAACAGTTCAGAGAGCATTTTTTATACTTTACGATGCACAACTTTAATCCGAGTCGAAAACAGGTAGCAGAAAAGAGATTTTTTTTTTTACGTAGGACTAGGTCTTTGTTTTCTATACTGGGGTACAGTTTAAAAAAATATCTATTGCGACCGTCACAAAATGTGGTCAGGTTTTGAGCGTTAATATCTCAGTCGTTTCTCCAAAAAAATTTAAATGTTTACATCAATCGATCGGAAATATTTTTACGCATCGATTCCAATAATGAAAACTATTGATTTTTAACATTAAACTATTTGAAATAATGCAAATATAAGCTGATGTCTTATGATAACGATTTTTCAGAGTAAATTTGTCAAATATACTGTACTTCCTAGCACAGATTTCAAAGGTTAATAAGGATTGTCTCCTAGGCAGCCACGAAGGTTATAAAAGGGGTACACCTTCACATTTTGTTTTAGTATTTCAGCAGTCATGGAGCTGTGCAGTGGGAGTAGAAACGCAGTTGGTGGCAGTAAGCACCCTGGAGGGTGCACTGGCGAGCAGTCGTTGCCCAGAAAGGCGTTGGTGCAGTTGGCTGTTGGTGCCTGATGCCAACGAGATGGCGGGAAAATATCACCCGGGACAACGAGACAAGAATCAATCATCTCACGTCACCTGTAGATGGCTACCTGCAAGGACGAGAAGTTGAACCAAGAAAAAAAACCCAAGTTCAATCGTGAACCATATTTCTCCCCGTCAACTAAATCCGTCCATTTCAAGACGACCAAATCAGTTTGCCGCCTAAAGAGTTTGGTTGAATTTTTCTCTTGTTTTGTTTAAAATGTCACTTACCGCGCCCCGGCTGAACATCGCACTCATTAAACGCCCGGAGTAAATGACAAAGAACGTTGAACCAATCAACGAACGAAATTCTAGAACGAATAACTCAAGTCGAATTGCAACACATCAGACCAACCATGTGGTTGAGTTTGTTGTAGTTCCTCCTTGTGCATACTGGATTAGTTGGTGGTGGCAAGCAAATTAGGCATATTTCTGTCAATAAATTCACCCGTCTAGCGTGCACTAACTTAAACTATTTATAGTGGCGAAATAACTTAAGTTCATACCCTCTGATGCAATTTGTATCACATGGCTTTCGTTGGTACCGCCATCTTTCGTGCAAATAGCATCCGACGCCATTACATAAGAGCTCTTAGCGGAAATTTTGGTTCAGTCTTACGGCAGTCGTAGTTCTGTGCAGAGCAAAATATACAGTAGCAGCGCATTAGGCGGCAGCGAGCACCTTGGATGGTGCACTGCCGAGCTGTCGTTGTCCAGAGAGGCATTCGTGCAGTTGGCTGTTGGTGCCGATGCTCCGGTTAACCTCGCTGCGAGAAACAAGGCTGCTTCTAGTTGGCGGGAAACCAAATCAGTTTGCCAACTAAAGAGTTTGTTTGGTTTAATTTGTGCTGTTTAAAATGTCACTTACCGCGCCCCGCCTGAACATGACATTGCTCTAAACGCTACGCCCCGGAGTAAATGAGAAAATGCGTTGAAAAACCAATGAACCTAATTCTCTAATGGATAATTCGAGCCATACATAACCAGTAACTGAATAACTTGTTTTAAGTTTGCTTTTTTGCAATCTCTGCCCACTTTTTGCTGGCATGTGATGATTTCCCTATCACAGTCATTATTCTCTTTTAACAGTTCTTGAAAGTATTTCTTACGTTCTAGTGCATTGAATAGAGTCCCTTTCATTCGATAGGAATCAAATAATTTTGAGAAAGTATAAGTGAAATGTCGCAGCATATGGGTGCTAAGTATGTGGCTCAATAACTATCTTCTATGCGTTAAAGACTGACTCAAATTTGCGTTCCCTTGGACCCAAAATGGCTCTTTTCATGGCCACCAAAACAATTGGAAAAGAAAGTTGACATGTCCTTGGGAGTGCTGGGGGCTCGATTTCAGGGTGTTCGAATGCGAAAAATATCTTTCGGGTGCTGAAGCCGTAATACTTTCGACATTTGCACATTTGGCAGTGTTGTACACACAAAGGCCTAGTAGAAATCGTATGCAATTGGAGGTGAATAAAACCAGCCTCTTGGGTAAAAGTGTCCCAAATGACTAAAAACCCATTCGCACTACAAGGTATATTACGTGATATAGAGTACAGGTATACCTCGATAGTATGTACACCAACTTTCTCACTTCAAATTCAAATTGCATAAAAACTACTGGTTGTATCTGCAATCTGATATATGATATGATGTATGATATGTACTACCACCCATTGTAGCACGGAAACTACGTCCGACAGCAATAGGCTCTCCTCTCTGTTAGACTTGATCAAGCTTTAATAACCACTGATTATCCTAGTCATGTCATTGTATGAAGGGCCAAAAAGGGGTTGAATGGATCGATAGGCAACATCACTTATACGTATCCACAGGGATATAAAGAATCTCCTTCCAACAACAAGACTGAACAATTGGTCAAAAGAGCAAGCTATCTAACATAAGGATGCCCCAATGGGCGGGGAGAAGAGCCCGCCCTTTATTCACAAACTGTTAGCAATGGGGAGTTGACATTTCCACTCTCCCCATCCAGAGTGCTTCAATCGGGTGCCCTGATGGTCCCTCCCGTTCCCATGAAATATTTATATAATAGTGTATATATTTATGTAAATGAAAAATAATACAGAACTAACATTTATACATTTTAATGTACTGTTGCCATGGTCACTATTTGCAGCTTGATGTTGATTTTATAACATGAATCCGCTTTTATTTTTGCTGGCCTAATAGTTATTGCTCCTGTTTTGGGAAAGCAGGGAAGATTTAATTGACAGAAAGTTAAAGACAAATGGACATAAAAAACAATAAGCAATGGTTAAATCATCTATGAAGTAAAATCGATAAAACAATATCATCAAATATAATGATATTGTGAGTTATGGTACAGTAATGCCAAAAATTGAACTGTAACATCAGACACTAGCCGAATGGCAAACAGCGCTGAACGAATCAAACCAGCTCAGATTTGGAAGAAGGTCTATTCGCAAACAGGAAATGAAAAACACATTAGATTCCGTTGCAGCTTCTTTTAATCAAGGTACTAAATACTTCTCAATCATAATGATAATTCGACATAAAGGACAAAATAATTAAAAGTATATATAACCTTTAAGGTGAAATTGTAAAAAAAAACAAATATTTATGTTAGAATATAAATCACGAAAACACAAGTAATGATAAAAATGATAATAATGATGATAAAGATGATAGAGATGAATGATAATGGCTATGAATAAACAATGTCCTAAAAGATAAAATATATAGTAAGGTATATTGTAATATGAACTGAAAATTACATGTGTGCCGACTGCTATTTTGTTGCAATTGTAGACAAACTTGCGCATCCATTATGAACCAGAAAATTTAGGCAATGTATAACCGCAATGAAAAAAAAAAGAATTTTAAATTTTAAATTATTTGATAATACCTGACGACCTGGAAGACCTGAAAGATTTGAGAATGGAAAATTATGACATGATTTACCGGTCGCACCCCCTCACTTCGCTATTGTCGGATTGACAACATTGCCCAGGCTACGCCAACCAGCGTCTCCATGTTTCAGCTGGCAGTCTTTTGTGATCATATGACTCGTGGAGACGTGAGGTAGGAACTTGTGAGGACCAGAGGTCGGTCGCACCCTCCTTAGAAATTGTCAACTCACCATTTGAAGCCCGGTTGTATCTGTAATCTGATATAAATGAAAGAAAGAACAACATTCCGCTCTTTCTTTTGGTTCTATTAGATTTAAGATACAATCAGTAGTTTTTATGCAGTTTCAATTTGAAGTGAGAAAGTCCTATACCTGTATCTTGATATCATATGTCATACATATTATTTCCAGTGAAAGCAAGATGTATGAATTTAGAAACAGACTGTATTAAAAATATGCGAACGTTATAGTGCGAACGTTTAGTGTATGGGAATTAAGTTTGGAACGAAACCAATTTCGGCCACTCGGCCACTAACAATCAAGTGATCTAGATTGCACATTGCTGCGTAGTCCTACGTCACCTTTGCGCACAACCCCATTGAGCTGTAGCTTATAGTTTTTGGAAAATCACGGTGTTTTGCACAGTAAAGCCTCCCACAAGATCAATACACTTGGTTCAACGATCATCCAACTTTGTTGTCCCATCAGGGGCTGTTCATAAACCACGTAGACAATTAAGTGAGGGAGGGGTTGAAAAAGTCTACGTTTGAGAGAGGGGGGGGGGGAGATATACCAAAAGTCTACGTAGACCTTTTTTTTCAAAACGGATATTCATACACTCCACGCAGAAAAAAAATACCGTCATAACAAACATACTCCAGGTTAATCTAAACATATAATTAGTTTATTTTTTGCCGCAAACATAAACTTGCTTTCTTTCAAATATATTCTATGTTTAAAACCAAGTGACATCGATGTTTGAAATTAAAATCATATTATGTTTATTTTCAACATAGGTATTAATGTTACGAACAAACGTACAAATTTTGAATTTTACTGGTTGCGTTCTAAATTTAATTTGTTTATTCTCTGAATGTTGGTTATCTTAGTCCTGGATTGAGCTTAAATGCTAACAGGTTCCAGATTCAAGAAGTTTGCTCAGAGATTCACCACTGGAATCGAGCAAATAACCTATCAATAAACGTGACGATTGGCTTATGATGCGAGCGTCGAAACTTTATCTCGGCCTCACGGTCTGGAGAGGGAAGTACACGCTCAAATTGACCTACCCGATGAATATATTGTTGAAATTGACAAGCCTTGAAATTGATTCAAAAACTGTTATTTTCGTTCGAAACAATTTAAATGATTCTCATGTTTCAAGTTAAACATCGATATTTTTAATTTAAATGGATTAGATTTCTATCCGTGTTAAACGTCATACACGAAGGATTAAAACAATGCTTAATATTGAGTACAATTCATCCAGGTCGACACTCTTGAAGCGATTTTCATTCTTTGTGTCATTGAATCAGAAAAGAATCCTTATTTGGTTACTATATTTAATAATAGACTTTATCATTTTCCAAAGCAAACGATTCATAAACTACTGCGATTCCGTGATGGAGGTTGTTAACTAATGTGTGCTGCACTGTACACAGTTTTCGTGCCCTGAACTTTGAAAAAAATGAAGCAATACATCAAATCAGTATAACATGGCAGCTAATTAAAAAATGGAACATTCTATTCATCGGTACCATTTGCGTTCTTCTTAATTTCGAAGAGTTTTCGCTTAACTAGAGCCTAGTATTTCTCTATTGGGCAAAGTTCTGAACAGTTTGGTGGATTGGCTGTTTTGGGGACGTATTCGAGCTCTTCTACCTTATACCATTCCAGGACGGATTTCGCATAGTGACAAAAGGCCAAATCAGGGAAAAACAGACTGGAGAGTCGTGGCTCCTGATAAACGATAGCAACTGCTTTTGCAGACCTTCTTTCTCGTACACATCCTTATTCATAGTGCCAGTAGAGACGAAACTTCTAGATTTTCGTCCACAGCATCATATGGCCTGCCAAATCTTCTTCGAGACTTTAGACACCTTCTTTGTCCGGAACTGCTTGGCAACAGTGTTCTTTTACAATGCGGTATAAAAGTCCAGACCCGGAAGCTATTTAAATTCTTCGAGTACGTATGTTTTGCCGTCCATTTTAATACAAGAATGTCATTGCATTGCAAGAATTGCACGCATCACGGTTAGGCACCTTTCTCACTTTGTACGCCATCAGTCCTCGCTCCTACTTCACTTTTTGTAGGTATGATTTGGACTTCCCCGCCACATTTCGCACAGAAATATTGGGATTTTCTCAATAATGACTACCATCTTCTTGTCCATTTGTCGAGAGCAAACGTTTCGATTTGTTCCACTTCCAACCTTCCGATCCACAGTCAAACGCTGTAATGCAAACACAAAACATGGTAATTTTCGGTAGTTTTAGTTTCTTGGCAAAACCGCGTACCGATAAATCGGAATCGGAAACCGGAATCGACGCCATTTTACTGAATGTTACAAGAATGTAAACATGTTGTACCACGAAGTAAAGAGGATAATTTCAGCTGTACAAGTGGATACGTTTCAGTGATCCGTGAAATAATTCAAAATCTATACTGAAGTAAAAGTGTCCGAAATTCAACGTTGACAGGCTTTAGTTTTCAACAGAAATAATTTGCGTGGCATTTGATATCTAGACCCCGTAATGTAGGTTGCAATGTGAACGGGGTTTATTGCTACACGCTAAAATTACTGTCTCTAATTATCTTTTCGAGAGGACAAAAGAGATAACAAGAGACAGTAATTTGAGCGTGTTGGTTGTGTTTCTCTATTTACAACATCGCTAGATCGAAGGCAAGGTACCAGCTCAATAGAAGTTTATAATGTCAACCTTTGAGTATTTTCATTTATACTTGAATAAGATGATATTTGACAGTTAACTTGCGCCCATTTGACAAACATTTAGTAAAGGATTTTAGTTATATGCAGTTGTGATACCTGTCAGCACTGCCATAGCGCAGGGTGGAACAAAGTAGAAAATACATAAAGAGGTCTGAGAAGACGTCAAATTGCTTTGGAAAACTTTCAAAGAAGATAAACTTGATATCTAAAGTAAAGACGAAAATAGCCGCACATGCCTTGATTGTGAACTGCTTTTTGCGACAATAGTGAATGCAGATTTACGGAAAAGCATCCACAAGACAGATATTTCGTCGAAATAAATAAGGCCACTCAAGACTCTGTAGCAACGCCAGGAAGAAATTCTTTGTGAGGTCGACGAGAACGGAGCTACGGAAGTTCTATGGATAGACTCACGTTTTGTCGAAATCCTTGGACTTGACATACAAGAAACAATCTCACCAGAACTTCCGCTGATGAACTTTAATTATTGGTTCAAGCAGCCATGGTTTGAGAATTTTTAGCATTTGCATAGGTAATTGTTGGTTATTATTTTTTATTTATGCTATTTATATAAAACAAAATAAAAATGAACCTGATTGTTTGGGTTTTATTTCATACTGCGTTCCTAAACTAGCCACAGCCACATACATATTGTAGAACATTTTCCATAAATTAAAAAAATGAATATGATAAAGTCTACGACTTAAAGTCTTCGGGGAACTCTATTATAGTCTTCGGGGCTGGAGAAGTCTATTAAAGTCTACAATGCGCGAGGGGGGTTGAAAGTGTCAAATTTCGGTCTACGTGGTTTATGAACAGTCCCTCACGGATGTAACTTTCTGGAAGGCCTGCACCAAAATCGTCTACGAGGTATATAACCACTTCGTTTGATGAAAAATGCTTTCCACGAAGGATTTTTTGAGGTGTGAGAACAGTTAGAAGTCAAAGGGAGCTTAATCAGGCGAATAGAGTAGAAGCTGCAACAGTTACCGCAATTTACTGATGTTCGCGATGGTTTTATGAGCGCAAATTTCCTTTTACAACGCGAAAACCTTCTTGGCCGATTTCTGGAGACTTACTCGCTTCGGAACAGAAGTGCCTGGTTCCAGTGATGTCCATATCCTGAGTGTGGTTGAGAGAGATTTAAAATTTTCCACACACTCTTCCTCCCTCAACGAGAGCTCTTCTCTCTGGTTTATATTTACCCCCGTGTTTGCATGCGGGTAGCGAGTGTGAGTGAAGAAAAATTGTGTTTATTCACACTACACTCGATCGCTCTAGAGTGAGAAGAAGAGCTCTCAAATTCAGAGAAGCGAATGCAGATAAATTCCCTGACGCGTGCGCCCCAGTGAGCTCACTGGCGCGTGGGCTCTTCTGCTGAAATACAGCAGTGATTGCAAATTCGCTTTGACGCTACATAACAAAGGAAGAAAGAATAATGTTTCTTTCCGCTTCCTTTTTTCGGACATTTTCTACAACTCCGACGATGTCTTAACTTTCAATCGCACCAGCGAATCACAGAGAGAGCACTGGTGCGTCCTCGCCCCAGTGTGCGCGGCAGTGATCGCAGGCGAGAGCACGTGAGCGCGATCGTTTAAAAGAGAGTGTGGTTCACTCACTCCAAGCAATCCCATCACCGGCGCACACTTTCACTCTGTCTATTTTTCACCGAATAAAAGAGCACTTTGCTTTATCTGAGGTGAGTTATGGTTGTATCCTCTGTAAAGGTACAAATCTCACGCACCGGCGTAACATTTGTGCGGAATGCCATCTCTGCCTGGTTCACACTACTCCTTAGCCTCTTGTTTTGATGCAGGGTCATGGTGGTTGACCCAAGTGTCATCCATAGTGCATTGTTAGCAAATGCGCCTTCTATTGTGCAAACAGTTTGTTGCAACTCAAAACTTCAGCCACAATACGCCATGTTGCTCCACACACTTAGAAATTATGAATTTTACACGATACCTAATCCATGTTTGTAAATAGTCCGGGAACGTAATAGTCGGGGAACGTAAAGAAAGATTTCATGTAAAATTATGTCTCCTGAAACTGACACATACGCAATTCGACAAAAGATGTGTTCGGTTGAATTTATTTTCTCATCTCTTTCAACACATATTTGTGCGCTTGCATGTGTTGGTCTCGGGGACAGAAATTTACACGAGATTTTTGTAGTGTGCATGTAAGATGCCTATGGTGCCAGATATCACAACCCCAATCGATCGATGATCTAACAAAGCCATATCATAAGCCAAATTCAACACTTGGCCGTACAGCCACGCTTAAACTACAAAACCAGTCGGTGAACGGTTGGAAATGAAGGAGACTTTCATGCTTTCATCATCTCTATGGATTTCAGTAGCCGATAAACCTTTCAAAACAAAGAATTTATTCGATTTTTTCTAATGTTAAAAATGGCTTGTAGACCAAAAGTGAATTGACAGATTGGAATGAAATGCGTGCGATCTGATGAAAAATGAAATAATAAAATGACGTAGAAATTTTGGCTTTTCTGCTGCTCCATAGATGTCGCTTTGAAAGTTAGTAGCTAACCTAGTATTTAAGTTATTCTCAATTAGGTTAATCCCTACTATCTCATGATCGGTTATTTTCAAATCTGTATTGACAACTGATCAAACAGAATCAAAATTAGCATAAACATGATTAATTAAAGTTCTACTACCTAAAAAAGCTACCTAAATGCTATTACTCTCACGCCAATTAAGTCCATGTAGGTCCTCCCTTAGCTAAGCCGATAAAGGTGAAGCTACGAACCATGCTAGAAGTGGCTGAGTTCGATTCCCAGTTTGGTCTAGGCAATTTTCATACAGAATATTTTCCCGGCTCTCTGAGGATACGATGGGATTGTTCTTATCACACAATCATACTTATGTTTGAAAAGTACTAGAAATTTAGTTAATAACGGTGGAAATGCACATAGAACACTAAGTTGAGATTTGACCCGTAACGCCCGTTATTAATTCAAATTAGGAAACATATTTGTTTTTTTACTCATGGTACATATCTTAGTCCTCCCTTGAGCTGAATTGGCCAGCTTGACGTGTATAGAATCCAAATTTTATTTTGCAGTAACAATTCAGTAGCTGTCAGTTATATTTTGTAAATAAATATATTATATTCTATTACGCACGTTACATACACACATTCAATAACAAAGGGTAAGGAGGGAAATACAGGGTTACAAACGAAGCGTAGACTGGATGAAGGATTCGTGGTTATCTGGCCCAAGTGATGGATGACAATTATGCCTTCCTTGATGAAAATTATCAGATAGAGATCAGCGAAGGTCTAATTTTCTTCCGATAGTCTACAGTGAGTTTGCTAACCCTATTTTTAACAAACCACCAGACGGAAATCCTAATGTGTATTACTTACTGTTCATTTACTGTAATAACAGCGTTTCGTTGGAAGGAGATTCTAATAACTGAATAGAGAGGTGAGGATTACATGAATATACAGTTTGATCTTGCCATTAGGAGGAACTGTACGCCATGGCAAGTCCTGTACTGGTGGTGGCTTCCTATAACATCACTCACATCACATCACATCATGGAACATATCTTAGTCCTTATACATTTTATATCTTGTGAAAAATGACAATACTCGGATTGCACCACCGAGAATAAGCTTGGAATAGGGAAAACAAGATTAGTCTTCATTTATGAGAATTCTCATTTTCTATTTGATGTTCTAAAGTTTGTACTGGTTAGGCTGAGGTTCTGATGCATGGTCAGTATCGGAGTCATTGTTTTGTTTGCGATGAATTTGGTTTTGACTGACAAAAGGGCGCGCCTTTGAGGAGTGCTCTCACTCACAAAGGGTGAGCGGAAACTTTCAAAAAACTAAATTCATTGCCAACAAAACAAACAATGATAAGTGTAACAATATCGAATACTTCATCATTTCTCAATAGTGATATAGTGACTCGACATGCATTAAACAATGGATACGGGATATACTACAATAGATCAAATTACTGTTCGCAGAGAAAAAAAAGTTGAGATTAGTCAATAAAAGCTTATTGTATTTTCTATCCAGTGAAAATCGTTTTTCCCCAATCGGTGTTTTGAAGGATCGGGTTACCTCACATTATTGGATTATTAACTCTTGTTTAGCCAAGTAAGCGAAAAATTGCTCATTTTTATGCTCTGAAATAAAAATGAACAGAATAACTGACACGTATAGTTTCAGTCATTTCCGAAAATTTCCACAACTTTCGTTTAAAATAGGGAGTACTACTTGAATAGTGAACCCACTTTGTCAATTATCTCTCTTATTCAGCTGTGTTTAAACTAAACATATCGACTTTTGTCCCTGATCATTATGTGTGTGAAACTGTGTGTGTTATAAAAAGGTAATTTTTGGATATGTTCTAATGTAAACGCCAATAATCGTTATATTTTACTCGTTTATTTTCCGTCTGCCTATTTCCTTACAACGTGGTGATAACCGCCGATGCCAGGAAGACGATTCCACTACCTGGTCCGTACATATAGAACCCAGCAATACATGGGCCAGGAGATTTTTCGTCTCAGAAAATCTCAACGCTGTCAACTGCAATAGATATCTGGACGACTGGAGTGAGAGGTAACCACGCTTACCCCCAAACCACCGACGCCGTCGCTGATAATCGTAGTAAATCTTGCCTCCGATTAAACTTCAAAAAATATACTCCAACCTAATGGCCCCTTAAATGCAACCAATCCTTAAGTGTCTTAAAACACACACACGAGTACGACCTATTGTTACAAGATTCCATTCGCCCTTTTGAAATATTGGCTCTGCCATGTATAACGAACTGAAAAATATGGTGCAGTATTTCAAGCCAATAACCCTTCATTCATTTATTCGAAGCAAGAATTCCAAATGATACAGCTTATCTCATGATAAAATAAATATATCTAGCGTTCAAAATCAAAAGGTACTATCTGCTATGAACGGTTCTCTTCGTTCTCTAATAAAATTAACTTAAACCAAGATATTATCTACAGAGAAAATCGATGAAGAGAATCGATCACTGCCGATAGGCTCTTATGATTTTGAACGCTAGATATACTGGCATCTATGCTTCTTAGCTGCTAACGCTCAGGTTATTTTCCATCGCTGTCTGCCTTTTTTCACCTTTGTCGAAAAAATGGTTGTAAATGGCTGTAAATGGCAAGCGATAAAAACCCAACGTTGAGTGCGAACTTGTTCCACCATGCGTCTGTTATATTTACCAAGTACAGCGAGCCGGCGAATAAGAACAGTGGGTGAGGGCCACCCACCGTAATTTTCCCACTGGGTTCGAAAAAATAGCTGATTTTCTGTAGGAAACAAGGTTACTGTACTCTCTAATCACATGCCGAATTTCAGCAGGGCTGACGAGACCATGCTGTGGGTGGATGCACCAACCATTGTTTTTATCCAGGGGAAGACTGTAAACATAAAAGCAACAAAAAAAAAAAGAATCGGCCCATTTATTTGCAGCTCAACCGCATGTGGCAAAGTACTTTTCGTATTTTTGGTTATCTGCAGTGTACCAACTAGTTGGCTCTCTTTTTTGTTGTTTTGGTTTAAGACAGTTTTAAAGTAGTGATTCGACGATAACAATAACGATGACTTTTGTTTTGCTTTACGTTTTGAGAAATTTTAAAATTTATACAGCTTTCAGACGACAGAGGTAATGATAATGATTTAATGACTTAATCAGTTATTGTGATGCAATGGTTGTATTTTCCACTCGGATATCACGTAGTACATCGTTGATTCATGGGTAAAATGAATTTTACTAGCGTGCATTTTCAGTCAGACCAGAAAATGTGTGAAATTTTGAAAAGCTTTTTTGATTTGTACCTATGACTCATTCCTAATGCATTAGGTTTAGGAGACTGACATTTTTTCCGACTTAATAAAAAAAAATGTATCAAGAGTAATTTTTTGAATGGTCTAATGCCTTTTAGCATGATGTTTAGTAACACAATTGTAGCAGTTTGTTAGTTTGTCTAAGTAGCTTGTAAGCAAATTAACATTTGAAAAACAAGTTTTTGTTGTGTGAATTCAAACATATACTATCGAAACATTTCAAATAAACATACCCCTAATTTTTGTTCTCTTTCATTTTTTTTTAAAGTAACAGAAACATACGAAATATGAAAAAACTCCAGGAAGGAGTATTTCAGAATACTATTTTCTATCAAGATCAACTGTGTATTTTTCAAATATAAAATACTAGCATCATAAAATGTGCTAATAAAAGTTTGAATAGTTTTCTATAATACGCCCTTAAGTAGACTTAAGTCGAGTTATTAGTACGAGACACTGAAGAAGTCTGCACATTGTTGACGAAATACGCGTATCTGTCAAGATAAGCAAAGGTAGTTGGAATTAAATGGAAAATACTAATTTTTCTTCTAATTTCTAGTTAGTTCAAAAGTGGTTATGAAGTGGTCGAAGACTTGCCTCCTTCCGGGCGCCTTACTACACCGAATATCACCGAAAACGTGGCAATTCATAAAAAAAAAGGTGCTGGATCTTACATGGAAATTGTTTTATATGTTTTAAGCATGTGGTACCGCAGTTTGGATCGATCGACAGGATATTTTTTATTGAAAGAACTGGAAATTTTTAAATTACAGAGGAATCATTCATCCACCTAATTATGTTGTTACTTGTCGCTGTTGTTGCCCTATTCGTCTCATCTCAACTATAGAAGTGCTGAACTACGAAGACAATTACCTAAATCGTAAAGTATTCCAGATTTTCTCTTAAAATATATTTTAACTGGTTTCATCTCTAATGAGGAGAAAAAAGTGCAACTGTGTCCAGAAGATTTAAAATGCTTTCAAAATACCCAAAGCCTATTTCTACATTAGTGATTTTAAAATTTCCCCCAGTTCTTGTAAAGAAGCTTCATATTGAGTTGATTGTAGCTTCTAATCGAGTAACGTCATATCTTGTCCCCAAAAATATCACTCGTATTAAGCTCAAGTAAATCACGAGTAAACAATGAAAGATAGCACAGTGGGAAAAAAAAGTGCCCGAAACGCCAAAGAGTTCTATATCTCAGATCGGAGTGGAACGATTTCTGTAAATGTTACCTTTACATGAATGAAAATTTCTAAGGAATTGAATTGACGTCGTTTCATTGGCCGCACGGAACTGCTTGGGGAGCAAATGAGCTAACCCTGGCTTCCCTAATATTTCTTTGTTGTTCAGAAATTTCTTTGCTCGGTGTGACTCAAGATCAACAAAATGATGCTAGTTCTATGTAAAAATTCTAGGAAAATCGATACTACTAAGTCTACTCAGTAGACTTTGTTCAACACACGACTCTGTGAATGATGGCTGATTTTACCCTGATTCCCCTAATATGTTCATGTTTTTTACAATTTTCTTTGATCGGTGTGACTTAAGATCAATATAATAATGCTAGTTCTAAGTAAATTATTTTGAGGAATTGGTTGAAATTGGTTTCATTCACCGCACGACTCTGTGAACGTAGATATGGCTGATTTTACCCTGATTCCCCTAATAGTTTAGTGTTTATCAGAAATTTCTTCGGTCGGAGTTACTCAAGATCAACAAATTAAGGCTAGTCCTTTGTAAAATTTGCTGAGGAATCGATTGAAATTGCTTTCGTTCACCGCACAGCTCTGTGAACGACGATATGGTCGATTTTACCCCGATTCCCCTAATATTTTTGGGTTATTCAGAGGTTGTTTTGTTCGGTGTGACTCAGGGAGAACAAAGTAAGACTAATTTCTGTATAACATAACAATATTACGGGAATCAGGGTAAAATTAGCCATATCTTCGTTCACAGAGCTGTGCGGTGAACGAAATCAACTCCAATCAATTTCCCAAAAAAAAATACACAGGACTAGCCTTACTTTGTTGATCTTGAGTTGCATCGACCAAAGAAATTTCTGAATTACAAAATAATCAGGGGAATCTGGGTAAAATGTGTCATATCTTCATTCACAGAATGGTGAAACTAACTCTAATCGAGTCTCCAGGAAATTTACATGGTAATTACCATATTTTGTTGCTTTAGAAAAACACCGAACAAAACATTTAAAAAAAAAACAAAATTGTAATGGAATCAGGGTTAAATCAGCCATATCTTCGTTCACATAATCGTGCGGTGAATGAAGCCAACTTCAGTCGTTGGCCAGAACATTTTTTATTGCGCTAGTTTTATTTTGTTGCTGTAGAAACACACCGAACAAATAAATTTCTGAATTACACAGAAATACTTGGGAAATTATGGTAAAATCAGCAGAGCCGTGCGGTTAGTGAAACCAAGTCCAATCGAATGTTCAGGCAATTTTACATAGGACTAGCATTATTTTGTTGATCAAACTTGTGTCAAACCGAACAAGGCAGTCTCTGAATAACCCAATAATATTAGGGGAATCGGGTTTAAATCGACCATATCTTCGTTCAAAGAGCTATGCGTAAACGAAACCAAATCCAGTCGATTCTCCGGCAAATTTTACAAAGGACTAGCCTTAATTTGTTGATCTTGAGTAACTTCGACCAAAGAAATTTATGATAAACACAAAACTATTAGGGGATTCGGGGTAAAATTAGCCATATCTACGCTCACAGTGCTGAGCGGTAGATAAAACCAATTTCAATCGATTATCCAGAAAATTTGACAAAGAACTAGGATTTTTATATTGATCTTGAGTCACACCGAGCAAAGAAAATTGTGAAAAACCGGAAAATATTAGAGGAATCAGAGTGATATCAGCCAAATCTCCATTCACAGAGCCGTGCGGTGAACAAAACCACTAGTCGATTTTTCAGGAAATTTTACATGGGACTAGCCATATTCTGTTGTTCTTAAATCACATCCAGCAAAGAAATTTCTGAAAACTACAACAATAAATGGAGAATCAGGGTAAAATCAGCCATATCTTCATTCACAGAGTCGTGCGATGAACGAAGCCTACTTCAATCGACTTTCCTGGAATTTTTACATAGGACTAGCATCATTTTGTTGATCTTGAGTCACACCGAGCAAACAAATTTCTGAATAACAAGGAAATATTAGGGGAACCAGTGTAAAATGAGCTCATTTGTTCCCCAAGTAGCTCCGTGCGGCCAATGAGACCACGTACATTTGGTTTCTTGGAAATTTTCCTTCAAGTTAAGGTAACATATACAGAAATCGTTCATTCCGAGCTAAGATATAACTGGGTTCATACCATGCTCGCAAAAAGAGAAATCACTTCAGAGCTGGGAAGTTCGTCAATTACAATACGGGCAACGAAAGGTTGTCCCCAAGGAGGAGTCCTCTCACCACTTATGTGGTCCTTAGTTGTAGACGAGCTTCTAAGAAGCTTAGAGGAAAAAGGTTTCGAGGTTGTAGGTTTTGCAGACGATATAGTCATTATAGTGAGGGGAAAATTTGACAACATCATTTCAGAAAGAATGCAATGGGCCCTAAAATTTACCCAGTCTTGGTTTATCAAGGAGGGCCTTAGCATTAATCCAGCAAAAGTAGTAATTGTGCCATTCACTAGGAAAAGAAAGTTTAGTCTAAAAGCGTTCCAGCAAGGAGGATTAAAGATCCATCTTAGTGAACAAGTTAAATACTTAGGAGTGATACTGGATGCCAAACTGAACTGGAATGCTCATCTTGAGTGTGTGATTGGTAAGGCAACCAGTGCTTTCTGGATTTGCTCAAAAACATTTGGCAGAAAATGGGGTCTAAGACCAAAAATGATAATGTGGATTTATACATCCATAATACGTCCTAAAGTTTCGTATGCTTCTCTTGTGTGGTGGCCAAAAACAAAAGAGGCTACTGTACAGAAAAAGCTTACAAAACTTCAACGGCTAGTATCCATTGCTGTAAAGGGAGCGATGCGCAGCACTCCATCAAATGCGTTAAATGCAATTCTAAATCTGCTGCCTTTGCACGAATACGTGCAACTAGAAGCGGAAAAAGGTATGCTTAGACTTAAACGGTTGAAAACTTTCATGTCTGGTGACTTAGTCGGTCACCTGAGCATTTCACAAAGTTTTCAAAATGGACCAGTGATGTATATGAATGGAGACTGGATGAAACCTGTGGAAAACCATGACATCGCTTACAACATATGTGAAACGTCACGTATAGATTGGGAAGTCGGAGGTCCCACTGTTCGTCATGGCTCCATAAAATTCTTCACAGATGGCTCAAAAATTGGAACAAAAACGGGAGCAGGAACCTTCGACCCTGGGGTAGAAATCTCAGTGGCGATGGGAAACTATCCAACGGTTTTCCAAGCGGATATCTGTGCTAAATTAAAATGTGTTAACGTTTGTCTGAAGAGCAAATATTTATAGATATGCAAATATTTGTATTTTTACAGACAGTCAAGCGGCACTCAAAGCGTTAAGTAATTATAAATGTACATCCAAACTTGTCTAGGAATGCATTCTTTCAATGCAAAAGGTGTGCCAATAGAACTCGGTAAATTTATTCTGGGTTCCGTGACACTGTGGCATTGAAGGCAATGAAAGGGCAGACGAGCTTGCTAAACAAGGTTCAAATGCACAGTTTATTGGCCCAGAACCATTCTGCGGTATATCCTACTGTGCCATAAAAATGGATTTAAAATCTTGGGAAGAGCAAAGGGTGATGACCAATTGGTTGGTGTTCTCAAGCGAAAAGGTTTTGATTCCAAATGTTACAATTAGTAAAAAGCTTTTGGAGCTCAATAAGAGAGTTCTTTGTACCTATACTGGCCTAGTAACCGGACATTGCCTGAGTAGATATCATTTGAAAAACATTGGCCAGGTTCAGAATGATATCTGTCGTTTCTGTAACATGGAACGTGAAACCTCGGAACATCTGCTTTGCAGTTGTGATGCTGTGTACAAGAGCAGACTTAAATTTCTGTACAGTGAACCTGTATACTGTACAACCTAAAGAAATTTGGACTGCAAATCCTGGAAAGGTGGTGGGTTTTATAAACTTAATTTTGCCTGACTGGGAGACGCGTCTTGGGCTGGTCACTTGACAAATGGTGATCTAGCTTTAAGATGCGAATTAGTATAGTAAACAGGGGTATGCCACAAAAGTTCAACTCAGTGGACGCAGTGGTTCTACGGCCCAACAAAGAAAAACAAAAGATATAAAATTCTTTCGCGTTTCGGGCACTTTTTTCCACTGTGCATTGGATGCACGAGTAACGATGATATTTTGGATCCATAAAGCTTAAGCTATTGAACCTTCTAAATAAACGAATGAGATTTTAAAAATATTCTCTGGTGTTATTGAATTTGTATTTTTTTTTTCAATGCTTATTTTGAACAAGCCCCAGAAATAGGGCCACAACATGGTCTTACACCGTTTTTCCACTTTGAACTAAAACTGTTTGCTTAAATGCATCTGCCCTTTTCAAAAATTACTCTTGAGTCAATTTGTTTTTATTCAATAGTGAAATATACTCAGTTTCCTTGGCCAAATGGATGAGCGAAGTGTTTTTTTTTTAAATTGGAGCCATTCGAATTCGACCGATCCGTAATTTGACGTGCAATTGAATGGTGGTTTTCAAGAGAAAAAAAAAGATAATGCACATAGTGATAATTTATGTTTAAAACAAGAGCCTGAGAGAACTAAAAAAAACCTTGGACTGATAATCCTGGATAGTCGGAATATAGCCCTTCATTTTGAATCTCGCAAACGCTTCAAAGAGATTCCAACTCAATAAAAACAATAGTTTGTGCCACGTGGCTGCCTTTAAGACTCAAAAGTTCCCTCACCCCCAACACCGGTTACCTGTCTGATATTAACAGTGGACAAAAAGGCAAACTTTTTTTCAATAACAATATAGACAGTGAGAGCTGTAAGTAATATATGATTCTTGCGGGCAGCTATGAAAACGCACCATAAAAACGATAAATGCTCCTTTCTGCGCAGCCGACCAGATTTACTGTTTGGCCCATGATTTTTTATAGTCAGAGGACACAACAACGACCAAGGGGATGGAGCAAATAAGGCAAAATGCTGCTGAATTCTCCAATATCGAAAGGGGTGAGCATTGCGTTGAGTCAATTCCAAGCAAACGGTATAATGCTAAAAGAGAATATATTTGGTAGTCGATTTCTGATGGACGAGTTGTATGGGTGGAAAACAACTGGACGCGTGCAAAAGGTACTGAGTTGCTTCAGTGGTAAAATATCTTTTATATTTTTATTCGAAATGACGGAGAGTTGTGACGTCTCTTTATTTACAAAGTTTAAAAGCCGACTAAATAAATGAAGGTTTGGCAAAAAAATATTAAAGAAAATGTTTATTGAAGGGAAAACTTTGATTGCAGATTAAAGCTTAGATTGTATAATCAATTCTCTTCATCGACTTTTTGTAGCCCCAACGTTTTACTACATATTTCTGTTAAGGAGAATGTCTATGAAGAGATTCAACAGCACCCGATACGTTTCTTTTTTTCAACGGATGGATGAAAGTTTTTTTCGGAATCAACCACCGCATTTTCCTCTTTGTGCTAAAAACATGGTCTGGACACTTAATTTAAGTAGCTACGTAGATGAGTGTTTTCTAAGTGTTATGAAGCATTTTACCATTTTTAACATGGCAAACATCCTTTTCCCATTTTTGCACTTTCAACTTTCCAAGCTGTTTCGCAGGCTGAATCAGAGGCAAGCATAAACCAAGCTCAACGAACAAAATATTGCATTGTGGATGCTCGGGTTACTCATGAATGTTGAATTGCCTAATTTTTTGGGATGAAATTCAATTCAACCAAGATATAAATGTACATGCTAAGGTCGTTCACATTATTGAAAAATACATCATGCATAATTATTACGTTATCTACCTAGTGATTTGACCTCTCTTAGCTGAGTTGATAAATAAACAGATACAAGATCAAGCTGGAGGTGGCTGAGTTCAATTATTGGTCTGTTGCAGGAATTTTTCGTAGAAGAACATTTCAACAGAGAACAGACATTGATGTCCATATACCTTTTCTTGAAAAACGTGTGTAAAAGTAAATATGGGCAGCAGGTATAAAAGCAAGTGCAGAGAAAAACAAACAAATCTATTCAAGTATGATTTGACTTTTTATTGATAAATATTGACATGACAGTTATCGCACAACTGCAGCGCCGCCTATCAGGAGCATATCAACATACATTTGAAATGCTGGTTTAAAGTTTTGCACAAGTAGCAGACCGAGGATGAACGTCCGTTCTCTGTGATATCTTTACTTCCTGGACATTGAGTATAATTTAACATGCATATACACAATCATACTTTCGCAAAAATCATACTAATGTATCAAAAACACTCAATGTGAATAATAAGCATTGTAAAACAGTATGCTTGAAATTCGGAGAGAGCAAAGGATCAGTAGCACAAACTTATATTAGTGTGTGAATTTTGGTCACCGTGTATCACAAATTCATAAAACGTCTATGTGCTTAGTCTATATTAGGTAAACGATTGAAAGCACTGCCAACCTGCTAGATTCATTAAAGCCAGTCCAAAACTAAATGTTGTATTATCCCACGACCGTAATAGGTTCCACAAAAATGGGAATAAATGTTTTTCTTAACATTTATTTGCCTCAAGAATGCTCCTTTACACTTTCGCAAAAATAGATTAAAATATTAGATTTAAATTTCATCCTCACGCCCAAACTTTCGAACCTAGGAATTGTCTCCTGCCATCAAAGTTAGGACAAGCTGCTCTCTTCTGGTTTTGTAAGCTTTTGTCCACTTTTGTCACGCTAAAATCCGGACATTCTTTTCATCAATCGGGTGGAGCTGTGGACAATTTGGTGGATTACAATCCTTGGGAACGTAAATAACGTTATTTTGCTCATACCAAGTAATTGTATCTTTAACGTAATTACAAGTGGCCAAATCTGGCCAGAACAAGGATTGAGTCGCACGTTTCCTCAGGAAAGGTAAGAGCCGCTTTTTGAGGCATTCTTGTCGGTAAATCTCAGCGTTTACGGTACTTGTGGTCACAAAAACTTAGATTTTAGCCCACAGTAACATATTGCTTGCCAAACCAGATATTTTTCAGGAAATTCGATTTTATATTTCCGTTTCAGATGTTCAGAGGCATCTTTCCAGCTTGTTGCAATTATAAAATAAAATTCCGTTACCAAGAGATATTTGAATTTTTTGAAGCAGTATGTTTTGTCATCCCTGAAAATACAATGGAATTTTATGAGAAGTTGTTCATAAAACTTTCTGGAGCATGTTTTTACCGATTTTTGTTGCCTTTCGTTACAATCTAGGAATGATTGAGCTTTGAATGATCTCAATCCAGCCTTAGACTTCACTTTTTGCACAAAACCGGTTGACATTTGTCAAAAACGGTTGACACCTTCGGGTTTGCCCGAAAAGCGGCAATAATTATTTTCTTCTTCCTTGTGTTGCTTTGTCCATGTTCACCACCACTTCCAGCTTTTCTTTCGACAGTAAGGCCCTCTTCATTACGTTTAATCACATCTGCAACAGTTGATTTTGGCAACATATAACGATTTTGCGATGAATCGAACAGTAGAATTGGGATTTTTCAAATATTTGGGCAAGATAGATTTCCTGCGTGCTAGTACAGACGGCGCCATCTTGAATACAGAATGCGCTTTTGAAAACAATGTGTGAGATTCATGTTCGTCTATGTATTGGTCATGTACATAACAAGTTTCATTCCGTTTCGTAGATAATTGACTAAGAAACAGGATAAATACTTTGTCCGAATTTTGGTGTGAACGGCCTTTACTTGAAATCATGAACCGATTTTGACTATCCTCCCATATTCAGACAATCAGCCGTCATTATTGCCTAAAATTTTTTCGATCGGTAGGAGCTCTGGACAGTTTGGAGGATTAATGTCACGAGGT
This sequence comes from Aedes japonicus, assembly GCA_034211315.2. NCBI lineage: Eukaryota > Metazoa > Arthropoda > Insecta > Diptera > Culicidae > Aedes > Aedes japonicus. The sequence goes on from JASCZW010006213.1 coordinate 81,687, forward strand.
ACTACAATGACATTCGTACTACAATGACATTCTTTTCCGTACCATATCTTCGTCACTGTTGAGTAGTGGTAATACTCCAAATTGGAACAAAACAGAGTGTTTTGACAATGCTGCTTCAGAGGTTGCAATAGGCGTTTTTAATGGCACGCTTTGAAGTAAATTTTACTGTTATTATTCCCGGTTGAGATGAATGGATGGCTGAGTTTACCGTATAGTTTGCCAAATGAGATATTTTTTCGCAAATTTTTCTATTTTCTTTTCTTTGAGCGAAGACTCTAGGCTTCCTCTGTCCTTCGTAGCGTTGAATTCATTATCTGGGATTTGTGAAAAATCAACCTTTATTGCCCTGTACGATACATCCTGTATGTTGGGTTAACAGCGAATCATCTAGCTTTCGGGCCAGACTTTCCAAGTTTTCAAGCCCTTTAAATAACCACATCTCACTTTCATGTCCTACACAGTTGATTTAGCTACTTCCACTTTTTTTGGCAACATCTCTGACCGACATGTTGGGCTTCCTCTTGTATACTTTCGTCACTTGTTTCTCATCTTGTTTGTTGCATATTTCCCTTTTCGACTGCTTGGTTGGCATCCTTTGAACGGATCTGCTTTGTAGAAACTTACTGATGACATTTTCAATTGTTTTCTGTGAAGAATTAGGATTTTCTAACGACTTGTCCAGAATAATATTTCGCAGCTCCTGTTGTCGACCTCTAACAGCTTAAACATGCACTGAACGAAATTCTAACGTTGACTCAGATCACAGACGCGACAAAGTTACAGAAAATATTTCCGGACACACTTTAATAAGATTTTTTTTAAAGTGTGGATTATTTTAAATCTGGACACACAAAACGAGATGATTCTCAGAATTGATTTTATGTAATTTTATTGGTATCATATAAATCTTTCGTAACTTACTCAGAATGAAAATATTTCCATGTCTATGTCCTTCATAAAAAAAAGATACAAAAATACTCCGACGTCGTTCAGATGACCTTGCGGACTTTCTTTGCCGCACACTGTGCTAGAGACTCAATGTGTGAAATAAATTGTTAATTATATCATTTGTAAAATGTTGGAATTGTTGTAATGCTTAAATATCTAGCATCCTTGTCTATGCGTGCAACACATCCCAGCATTCACGAAGTGAAACACTGAGACGAAACATAATTTGATTCGAATATGGACGAAATATCTTCTATATGTACATAAATATGTACCTTATAAGAGACTCATTTGGAACGACAGTTAAAATACATACGTGTAGGTGTGGCAAGATTGATATCTATGAACGATGAAAGAGATTACAAATCTCAGTTTAATGAGAAGAGAAGAGTGAGTAAATAGAAGCATAAGAGAATAAACATAAGTATGACCGAGAACGCTATACTCACGCTCTCTAAAAATGTTAAAAATGAGAGTCGTTGGTATATATGTGTATTGGCATGTGAAGAAGCGAAGAAGCGAAGACTCCTTCTTTAGACGATTTTTGGGAGCAAAGGACGTCTTTTCCTGAGTGTTTTCGGCCCTAGGAGCCCTAGGATGAAGCCACACGGTCACCGCGGAAACCAAGACCTCTCTTATTCTTCTGCTTCTTCTTTCTTAGCGTTTACGCGCAATTAGCTTATTGCTTACTCTCAACTTATTGTTCAAAATGCTTTTGCACAGTTACTTACTAAGAGTTTTCACTGCCAGGTACCATTTTTGCATTGGTATGATTATGTGGCAAATACAATCATACCCTATGACCCACCCTATGGAGTCGAGAAATTTTCCTTTACGAAAAATTCTTAGACCAGACCAAGAATCGAACCCAGCTACCCCCACCAAGGTGTTGTTTGTAGCCATACCTTTACCGACTGCGCTGAGGGAGGACCTAGACCTCTCATTATTAATAATAATATTCACCGTAAGTCAATATTGACGAATTGAACCTCTTCTGTTAAACGTAAATCACTTTAACAATGCGGCTTGGATTTGGATACACAATCTTCTAGAAGCTTAGCTCAATGGTAGTGTGATTTATTCTTAAACAATTTCGATCTTCATCAGCTTCCCAAAATATTAAACCTCCACGTATCAATTCATTTCCACCATTTAGAAGAACAAAAAATGGACGCGGTTTGCAATATCCCAAGTGGCTAGAGCTGGGATTTAATCAAGCTAGATTGAGGAAATTTATAACTAAAATTGCATTTGAATATTTTTATTTCCGCAACTCATCCTACACTATGTATTCTCACCGAATCTAGCTCACCTGTTTGATAGAAAGGCAGGATATATGGCACCTTCAGTAGAGCGAATTCACCGTCATCAATTTGGACATAAGCTGCTTAGAGGTCGATATAAATCCGATTCGCCTCGCAGTCCTATCGGATTTCATAGAGCAAAACTTTGAAATGAGAAAAGTTTCAACGGGTCGCATAGTGTTTCTCGTTTTCGTAGTGCCAATGTCAATGTCAGAAGAGACGGAAACCGAAACATTATTAATCAACGTGAACACGTAGAAGGACACCGGCAGAGAGAAGCATGAATTTTTATGATTTATTTCCTGTTGCATGTTTGTTAAGGGATCCCAAAACGGAACATTGATTGCCCAGATTGTAGCCATGAACAACGGTCAGTGTATACATAATTCATTGATTTACACGGATCAGTCATCCATTTGCACAATTTATTATCTGTTGTATTTGACCCTCAAGGTGGTGATAGTAACTAATATGTAATAATATGATGTGCGATATCATAAAAAGAAAAAGAATCTCCTTGCAGACAGTGGCCGCAAATCTTAATCTAGCAAGCCAGTGCAACGTGTTAACAGTTCAATGCCCAGAAAACCTCCCTTTTTTACTGTACAACCAACATAATAGAAAATATGCCTCAGAACTTTTTGAACTTTTCTATCAAAACTGTGACGTTAGATTATCAGGGGTGGTTTTTTTTCTAGTCGTAGTCATTGGGAATTTTGTTGGAAGCTGAGACCACCTCTGCACTTCTACGAGGAATCACTGGTATGTTGCATAAAATGGTTGAGTTTTCAGCGGGATCCGTTTTGGTAAACGATGTGCTGAATTCAATAACGTCGACAGCGAACCAGATATTTAACCATGTTCCCGGCTTATTATTATTTTTTTATACATTTTTTTCCGTCGGCCTATTTCCTCACATGGTGACAATCACCGACGCCAGGGAGACGACTTTGCCACATGAACCCTACCTAACGACACATGACTATAAGCCGGGACCAACGGCTTTACTTCCCTTCCGAAGGAAGACGTGACCAGATTTTTTCGCCTCAGAAAAGCTACCGACGTCGACTGGGATTGCACCCAGACCCACTGAGGTGCCAAGTAGCAGTCACGCTTACCACTACACCACCGACGCCGGCGGATGCAAATTAAATTTATTCGAATTTTGTCACCGATTTAAACCAACAGAACGGAAGCTGTTGGGGCCTATACAAAAACACTTTCAAGCCGTCCTGAATAGTTCTGTCGATTTTAATATACAAAGGGTCAAGGAGCAAAAAAAAATGTAAACAAACAAAAAAGGAAGATGTGTGCACAAAGCTGCGAAAATACTCATAAAAGGGTATGCCTTGATTAGCTTGTCTAGAATAGGTAAATCCTCCTACCTGAATCGACCTGATGGTCGATATACAATCTTGTAGAGAATGCTTTGTTCATGAACCCCAAGTCTGTTTTTGGTCGATAGAGTGAACTTTCTGTTTATGAGCGGATATATACAGATATGTACACAAAGATTTTATCAAGTTGCTTAACTTAGTCTATGTCTTGTAAACATGTGATTGAAACAACACCCACACTTGTGAGTGGATCCAACAACATCCTTACGGTTGGTTTAAATCGGAGCCACAATTTAATTTGTGCATCTCTGTATGAACCAGAAATATATTTAAATATCTTATTCACTGACGACGTGAGAAAAATTCAGCACACCGTTTACCAAAACGGATCCTGCTGGAAACCCAACCATTTTATCCAACATTTCAGCTAATTATCGTGGAAGTGCAGAGGTGTTCTCAAAATATTCCTACCCATTCCCCCCTTGATCGCATTCGGGCGAGGCAGCGCAGATATTGTCTTAGTTTGGGATCACTAGTTTTTACACATTGAGGATGTATGTTAGTCCCAAGCATCATATGTTGACTCTCTGTGTACTAACAGCTGATCTGTCAATAACGGAGTAGCTAACTCAGGTGGTCAATCGTGCTCATGCTGATGTAAACATGGGATCGAAACAACAACTTGCTAACCAGAATGATACCTAGGTTGGCTGCTACTGAGGTATATATTCCCTTCGCATTTTTTTTTTGCCCATACCATTTTACATCCCTTGACGGAACAACTCTCGGAACAAGAAGGAACAAAATCGTTGGGCAGCATTGATACAGGTCTTCCAGCTGTTGAAATAGTCGGGCAACACGTCGAGGCCTTCCTTAAAATTCTTAGTCAGAGCACGAATCACTTAACCTTTGTAGATGATGAAATCCGAGCAGGAGACAACAATATATGAATAACTAATTTTGATCTTGATAACTGGCCTTGGTATTAAAAAGCTCAGATTAAGAGGTGAAATGCAAAATATCTCTCGAATAACAAAACTCGTTATTTCGGATAGCTACCCGAGCAGGACCGAATAACTCGATAACTGGCCTTCGTATTTATGAGCTCGAATTAAGAGGTAAAATACCTGAGTATAATAACATAAAATTGTTCCCACAATGTTATTCGAATACCATACTGAGGTAAGACAATACCAAAAGGGTACCTCTAAGGTATTCCCAGGTATCCAAAATAACAAGTTCTGGTATTCGAGAAATATTTTGCTTGCAATTCTTAGGTATTTTGCTGAGGTATTTTACCTCTTATAATCTGAGCTCTTTCATACCAAGGCCAGTTATCAAGATCAAAATTAGGTATTCATATGTTGTTGTCTCCTGCTCGGGTAAGAATACTTGAGAGTTACTATTTTGGTATTGTCTTACTTCAATATGAAAGTCGCATAACATTGTGGAAATAATTATGCTATTCCTTATCACCGCATAAACAATGGGTATAATAATCTGTTGGATTTGTGCCTTCATACTATAAAACGCACTGTGACAAATTCTACTTTGATATATCCAAATATGTTTTTAAAAATCGAATAAGTAGAAAAGTTTAGACTTTAAGTTATCGAAAATTAGTATACAGTAGTTCAGTCTGTAGGATTGTTTTTATCGAAGACGGTGACGGGAAAATGGACAAAAATTTTTTTTTTCATGGATTTACCTTCACTTGCACTGACAAAGCAGCATCAATCATAGTAACCCATGAGTCAGCAGACAAAATTTGACAGCTCTATCAGTCGAACTCTAATCGTGATGGCAAAAACAGTGAAGCAACTCCGTTCAGAAGTGTGGCATTCAAAGAACGGCACCTCATCGCGTCGAAAACGGACATCGTGCGGCACTTTGTGGATGCCGGATGCGCCCGTTCTGGCATCTACAACATCTTGGCACTATAAAACATCAATCAGAGCATCGAAAGAAAGCCCGGTTCCGGACGGCCGACGGCCCTTAGCAACAAGAAGCTCCAAAGGATGCTGAAGAGGAAGACCGAGAGAAAAGTAACTACATCGTTGCGTGCGCTTGGACGGGAGGTCGGTTCAACCGGCCAAACAGTGACAAAGTACCTGGCGCACATGAATATACATGTCAGGAAGCGGAAGTCGCGTCCACTGATTTCGGAACTGTATGCAATGACCCAGCCGCAGCGGCTGAATTAGATGGTCAACTCGAGTTTCCCGGCGAAATGCGACGTGACGGTAGTGATGGATGACGAATCCTATCTCACCCTGGATGGCAACGACTGACAGGGCACTTCGTATTTTACTTCTATCATCAAGGAAGTGAGCTCCGAGGTGAAGTTCAGTTCACACACCAAGTTCCCCAAGAAGTTGCTGCTGTGGCTGACAATCAGCGAGAAGGGGATATCAAAGCCGCTCTTTTTTCGCTCCGGACTGGCCGTGAACGGGGAAATTTATTATACGAAATGCCCGCCGAAAGTTGCGTCGTTCATCAAGAAATACCATAAGAGCGAAGGCGCGGTGTTCTAGCCGGATCTGGTGTCGGCCAACTCCTCGAAGCGGTCGTTGGAAGAGATGGGCTGAATATCGATGTGGTACCCAAGTCGGCGTACCTGCCCAACGTCCCCCAGCTGCGTCCCATCGAGAATTTATGGAACAACCTGAAGTGTAAGATGTACTCCATCAATTTTGTCGCGAAAACTGAGGAGGAATCGATAAACATAATTTGGATAAACTTGGCTTAAATAATGTTTGTAGGGCGGCATGGGGTTAGTCGTTAGTCCTGAGATAAGGTAAACTGAAGCTCCAATGTTTCTTCGGATTAAGTTACGTGTTATGTTCTTTTGAGATTCAAATTGATGAACCAGCATTATGAGGCAACGGGTATGGCGGTTATAGTACTTACTTATTTTGCTTAACTTAAGTATATATTTATTTCAAACATAACCGAAATTTTATTAAATGGAAGTAAGCTTCGAATCCATAGATTTGATATACTGGAAAATCATGAAAATAATGAATGAGTTAGACCAAAGGGTACAAAATAATTAAAAATATTTATACCGGTGGGCTTAAGGAGTGTATCGAAAATAAGCTATCCACAAACTTTCTTTCAAATTATGTTGAAAACCGATATTTTATTCATACACACCTCCTTTATTGTACGAGGTTAAACTTGAACATAATGAAGACCGGATGAAATTTAAGTTATTCCTTCACGAATTTTCGAACTTTGGATCGAGTGCTCTTCATCAAGATCCGGACAAGTGTTACATTGCATTTTTTGGACGCTTGAGCCCAGCATTTTTTGAACTCCTTCATGTTCTCAGCTGCATTACCAGTCTTCTTGAAGACCCTCTTCACGATTGCCCAGTAACGTTCGATGGGTCGAAGCTGACGGCAATTTGGTGGATTGATATTTTTCTCAACGAAATCTATACCCTTTTCCGCAAGCCAATTGAGAGTGGTTTTGGCATAGTGAGCCGACGCTAAATCCGGCCAAAACAGTGGAGGTGTATTATGCTTCTTAAATAAAGGCAACAATCTCTTCTGGAGACACTCAGATCGATAGATTTCCGCATTTATAGTTCCGGTAGTGTAGAAAATGGTTGACTTCAAACCACAGGAACATGTTGCTTGCCATATCAGTACCTTTCGACCGAATTTCTCCACTTGAATCGACCTGTCCGCATCGCTCACATCCTCCCCAACGACGGCAGTAAAGTATTGTGGACCTGGAAGGGTTTTTGAGTCCTCCTTTACATAGGTCTCATCGTCCATCAAAACGCATGCATCCGGACGCTGCAAAAGACGCGAATATAATTTCCGGGCCCTTGTTGCTGCTCGCTTCTTCTGTTCTGCACTTTGTTTCGAGATTTTTTGCTTCTTGTAGGTCTTCAGGTGGTTTCGCCTCTTGATATGCTGGATCGTTCCTACACTCGTTCCTGCTTTTTTGGCCAAATCACGTATTGACGTTGATTTGTTCTTCATGATTAGAGATACCACTTTCTGCTCCAGTTTCGGGTTGGAAGAACCGGGTTTTCTGCCTCTTCCTGGTAGCTCATCCAAAGAATAGTGTTCCCCAAACTTATAAATGATGGTTTTAACACTCGCATGATGAATTCGAAACCGCTTCGCCTATTTTCGCATAGTAATACCCTTCTCACTTAGCCATGTGTCCAGAACCTTAATTTTCACTTCCTTTTCAATACGCGACATTTTGAAAACGCAGAATTTGAACCGCACAAACAAGTAAACAAAAGAAAGCTGACAGTCAAACGCACAGCATGCAGTGTTCAGAGCATCAAAAACCATCACAAATACATGCGTACAACGCAAATGTATGTGGATAGCTTATATTCGATACACTCCTTAACTCACATTTTTATACATCCGAAGCCTTGCATTCATGAAGTAGCCAGATTAGGACCTAGTATGGAAACAATTCGATTATAACCATCTGTAAGTGTATTTTTTTTATTTTTTAAAAGAGTATTACCTAAATGAACATCTTAGGCATTTTTCAGATTTGACTGGCAACCTTGTCCCCAATTCTGGGAGCTTCTAGAAGAATATGAAAAAACAACAACTTGAATGTTGATAAATTAACAGTAGTGATAGAAGTGAATCTCTAACACATGATATCATTAGTTGGAATTATTATATTTTTTCTATAATTTTGATGGCATTTTAGTGGATTGAAATTGTCCAACATCTCAGAAGCAATTTGTGGTAATCGCTGCAGTTAATTATTCCTAACGATTCTATTAGCTTTGCTGTTAAGTACCTTAAGTTTGTGTTCAGCAAAGGAGATTATTACATTTATGCTCCATTACCAATCTTTCACATTACGTAAAAAATGTTTTTTTTACGACGACATCATCAACCGCAATTGGAGAAATCGGAAAAGAGTAGAATAAGGCATGAATATTGATGTCCTCGTTCTATGTTGATGACGGTCGCAGGACTCTATCAGTGATTTATGAATAAATAAACCAAAGGTCGAACGACATTATCTTCCAGACAACAAGCTCAGAAATAATGGAAAAGATTTGGACTTTCCAAATTAAGGATCGATTCACTGTGTGTCTATTTATGTAGATTCAATATGTCTGTGGAATTTTGATTGATGGCTGTCGATAGAAATAACTTTATTTTCAAACCATTATTAACGTTTATCAAACTCAAGACCATTTTGGAATAATTCACGATGGTACCGCCATCAAAAGAATAAAACAGTATGTTAGTGCAAAATATCTTTAAAATACAGTGTGCTCAGTGTTGGTACATGCACGAACATAACTAGAAAAAACTGTGTTTATTTTTTTGTTAGGATTCTGTTGACACAAACTACAATTTATTTTGACAAAAGTCCAGATTTGAAAATAAATTTTGAAACATATGACCGCACTTCTATAAGTATTCTGCCTTCGTATGAAAAACTTATTTTTGTAGGGTATGCGTTCTTGACTCAGCCTACTATGCAACGACCGACTACATTTTTTATTATAACTCATGAAGTATTTGAGCTAGAAGCGAAATTTAACTAGTTGTATACTTGCTTAGATAAGTTTAAGAAGATGTTTCTATCTATCACGAAAAGTTTTACAACTCATTTAATAAAGTCAGAAACTCTTGAGGGATGTGGATTTAATGTTGGTCTATAAGCACCAAATTGGGTATATTCATGGATGCAACTTCATCCCATTTAAGAGATTTGTCAATAAATGTAGTCTTCGTAAAGGTTTCTCTCCTGATTTTCTGATTTATGGCGTTGTCAGCTGTATTTTATCTTCACATCCCGTTACCCTATTTCTCAACATAGCCTTCTTTTAGCTCGATACACGAGACTAAACGATGCTGGATCTTCTCTAACCCGGTCGAAAAATACATTTTCTTGAGGTCAACAAAGCATGCTTCAGCAGCGGCGTTGACTTCCTCATTCGATTTAAATTTCTCCCCGAGAAACGGCTGAGTTTTGCCAAAGCTCAGATGAATCGACAGTGGGATTTGGTAAGTTTTGGTTGTATTTTATTTTTCGGAACGTTTAATATTCCACTATGGCTCTAAAACCGGTAAAATTATTCTTGATTTTTTTAACATGTTTAGACAATCTTCAGCGATGAAAATAAGTTCAACTTGGATGGTCCAGGCGGCTTCAATGGATACTGGCGCAATTTAAGAAAGGAGGAACAATATTTTTCAACTCAGAACTTCGGGGGTGGCTCATGCATGGTTTGGGCAGGCTTTTGCGCAACTGGGAAGCTGAAGATAGCGTTCACATCCTTCAAAATGAATAGTAAGGACTACATCAGTATTCTTGAAGGACCTCTTCTGCCTTTTTTGCAGCAAATATCGTCAGAAGAAGTTTACGTTCCAACAGGATAATGCCGCTATTCATAGCAGCAATGAAACAAAGCAATGGCTCAGGAACCAAAAACTCGGTTTGCTCGAAAACCTTTGGGGGATTTTTGTTCGCAGGATTTATGTTGACGGAAAGCAGTATGCTACTGTTGATGAGTTGAAGTCCGCTATTACGACAGAATGGGACAAAATTGAGAAATCTGTTCTACTGAATTTAGTAAACAGTATGCCAAATCGATTTTTTCAGGTCATTAATCGAAATGGCAAAGCTACGGATTATTGAACTTACAATATGCTGATTTTTATAAGTTTTACTTTATAAAAATGCGTAATATTTGAAATGGTCATATAGAAACCGCACACCTAAAATATATAAAACCTTATTACAAAAGTAATAGATGGAATTTTTATTCAAAATAAATCTAAGACAAACCATAATATAACTATGCACTCTACAAAAATACGCACATTGACCCGAAATTGTTATTATTATAGTTGATTTTAAACAATTTGGGGGTGGTCTTATAGAAGTTGGACAGAGTGTAGCTTGCTCTCAAACCACCATGCGTTTCCATTGCCGCAGATTATAAAATGGATCAAAATACTTAAATTTTAAACTGCATTTATCTTGGCCAAGGCCTTTATCAACAACCTTTTTTCAATGCTTTAAAGTCTTTAGAGTCCAGCTGATATTGTTTAGGTAATACGTGCTTATTTATCCGCCATGCTACCCAAGCAATATACAAGTTTTATAACGGTTGAAAATACTTTTATATGACTAGATTTGGTTATATAGAAGCTTATTCAATATAAAAGCAGGAGTATCTTCCTGCTTTTATGTTGAATAAGCTTCTATATAACCAAATTTAGGGGATAGACAAAATGATCGGCACAAGCAAATTTTTGATCAACTGCATGAAATATTATCTAATTTAGTTTCGCCAAAAAGTATTCGACTGGAAAATTAATGCAGTTTTTTATCTTGATAACATAGTTGCCCATGGCTCCCGGACACTGGAGTTGATCCTCCTTTCCGGAGAGGCCATCTCACATGTTGAATTTGTGATGAGATTTTGTACAATATGCCGTTTTCAAACAATTTACCAAACGAATGAAATGTCAATTACAAGAATCGATCTTAAATTGACCGAGATATGGCCATTTCCAGGTTCTGATAAAGGGTCCTGGATGCCGTTAACACTTTATTGTACTCAAAACATGCCATGTGACACATCTTTCTTCTTGGGTTTTCATCAAAAAGCTTATTATGAACTTAAAGTGGTTCTTTGACCATATTGGCCACTTCGGGAACCACCGGAACGTTCCCGGGGGAACCTGTAGTTAGGCATATATCTTAAAATATGCGTGCGGCAAATCTTTCTTCATAATTTTTCAAAAATAAGGTATTGATAAACTTCAGAAGGCCATTTGATACATTTGATACGTCCCCAGGAAAGCCTATAGTAGAGGCCATTTACGCCATTTATGCCATGATTTTTCATAAATATGTTTTTGATAGACTTGAGAAAGCCATTGGCTACATTAACCACTCCCTGGACATTTTTGGGGATGCAGGTTCATTTACGACGTTACCAAAAAATATGGGCGATAAGATTCACTGGCTAGCCTGACCCTGACTCCTGGTACCTTTGAGGATCAATTGATTTGCATTCTTCGCTTGTGATGAACTCGGGCAAATTTTCCGCGCATCATGCTCGTGTGCAGGTGGTTCTTCAAAACCTGCTCGATGTGTTATTCAGTGTTGATTTTTACTTAAGGTTCTATGAAAAGAAGAGGAAGTTTTCCTTTTCGTGAACCGGCGCCCCATACCATGATTTTCAATACATTCTGATAGCGTTTTACAGCTAATTTATCTTTTGGAATATTGGCAAGATTTTTTCCATACACACGATCATTCTGATATCCGGAAATAAAATCTCGCAGTCACCGTGCCGAACCAAAAGATTTCTGCTTCTTTGGACCCAGGTTTGCTTTTGACGCTCCGTCAACCCGTGAACCCGTTGTTTCTTGTACGGCTTGCAATCCAGATCATGTTTAAGGAGCCTGTTTATTGAAGCAGGGGACATTTGAACTTGTTTACTCAATTTACGGTCAGCTACGGCCGGATTACGTCTTATTCGCTCCCTCGCACATTTGATCTTTTTCTTTGTTCTGGAAGTTAGTCTAGCACCTGCTTTGTGTTGAATATGGACATTTCCAGTTTCTGGTACGTTTCAAGGTATGAAAAACAAAATGCTTACGCACTCCGAACTGCTTTAGGCTTTTGAATATCTGACACGGTCTAAGCTTTTGCAAATGTAATTTTAAAATTTGCTCCCGTAAGGCTTCCGTGGTAGCTGAATATATAAACAAATGGAATGGCTTCAGCGATAAGCTGTGAAAAGAATACACTCAAACGGGTATAATCAATTCGGCTGTTAAAATTATCCAGCTGACATAAACCAAGACTGAAACAAGGTGACACCTATTGTGAGACACACTGTACGTGTTTTCATGTGTTTTAAGTGTTTTTAAACAAAATCAATCACTTACGGATAAAGAAAAGAGCAAATAGAAGCATTTCATCAAGATAGTGCAAAAAATCGAGAAATTGCTCGACAGATTGGCCGGCCGCATCAAATGATACTAACATACTTAAAAATCCAGCAGGATATGGCAAAAACCGGAGAAAACCTCGCAAATCAAAAGGGTAAAACATGGGACATTTAGAGATGAATTATCAGAAAATTGCTTAATTAGGAACTCAATATTTCTGTTGGGAGCCAGTTCGTCAAATTTTAGTAACAATTCCGTTCATATCAAGCGCCAAACCTTACTCTCGCCAATATTCAGAGACGTTAGAATTGCAGTAGAGCCAACATGAATCGATATGGGTACGTTTTCAATAAAACTTATTATGTTACAATTTTAGTGTCATTTTGGCATGCAAATAAAAAAGAAGCACTACGCTATTTTCTTCACTTACAAATGATCTTCAGTGATTAAAAAAAAGTTCAAATACGGTGGCCCCCATTGATTCAACAGATATTGGTGTAATTTGAAACAAGAAGATTCATGCTTTACCATCCGAAACTTCAGTTGCGATTTATGTACCATTTGGGCAGGGTTCTGTGCATCTGGGAAGTTGGAATATACTTTCACTTCGAGTAGTAAGGACTACATCCAGGTGCTGAAAACGCGTCTCATACCGTTCAGGTGCAGATTGTGACGAATGAACTCAACACCTGTCATGAGGACACAAATACAAATCACAAGATAGCCAAGCAGTAATTATAAAGGGCGATACGGTCAAAATTTGGTCAATATCAACTTGACGTATTTCTTTCAATTTTGCATTTAAAAATCCTGAACACCCCTCATTTTGAAGGTGTGTGTGTGTGTGTAGAATGTTGCTCCTATTTTGATTTTGGAATTCACTCTTCAGTTGTCAAAATGCCGTCCAAGCAAGAAGAGCAGCGTATCAAAATTTTGCTCGCGCATCGCGAAAATCCGAGCTACTCGCACGCAAAGTTGGCAAAATCGCTAAAAGTTGCCAAATCAACCGTTACAAATGTAATCAAAGTGTTTGGGGAACATTTGTCGACAGCCAGGAAGTCTGGATCGGGGGGAAATCGAAAACCGGAAGCCGCTGAGACGACAAAGAGAGTTGCCGGTAGTTTCAAGCGAAACCCTAACCTATCTCTCCGAGATGCCGCAAATAAGCTGGGTGTATCGTCTACAACCGTGCATCGAGCCAAAAAACGAGCCGGACTATCGACTTACAAGAAGGTAGTGACTCCAAATCGCGATGATAAACAAAATACAACGGCCAAAGCGCGATCCTGGAGGCTGTACACGACGACGCTGACGAAGTTTGACTGCGTGGTAATGGACGACGAAACCTACGTCAAAGCCGACTACAAGCAGCTTCCGGGACAGGAGTTTTATACGGCAAAAGGAAGGGGAAAGGTAGCAGATATTTTCAAGCACACGAAACTGTCAAAGTTCGCAAAGAAATATCTGGTTTGGCAAGCCATCTGTACCTGTGGCTTGAAAAGCAGCATTTTCATAGCTTCCGGGACTGTCAACCAAGAAATTTACGTGAAAGAGTGTTTGAATAAACGTCTGCTGCCTTTCCTGAAGAAACACGGTTGTTCCGTACTGTTTTGGCCGGATTTGGCATCTTGCCATTACGGTAAAAAGGCCATGGAGTGGTACGCCGCCAACAACGTGCAGGTGGTTCCCAAGGACAAGAACCCTCCCAACACGCCAGAGCTCCGCCCAATTGAGAAATACTGGGCTATTGTCAAGCGGAACCTGAAGAAGACCAAAAAAACTGCTAAGGACGAGCAGCAGTTCAAGGCAAACTGGCTTTCTGCGGCGAAGAAGGTGGACAAGGTGGCTGTACAAAATCTGATGGCAGGGGTCAAGCGTAAGGCCCGGCAATTCGGATTTGGAAAAGTGGAAGCCTAACTGAACATTTTTCCTGAATTTTATACTAATTGAACTTGAAAAAGAAATTTAATTTGATTTTTTAAATAAACGATTTCACCGATTTACACGCGTTTTCCCTTGACCAAATTTTGACCGTATCACCCTTTATGATAACAGAATAGTGCTTGACTAGCCAGATCGCTTTTCTGACTTGAATCCGTTGGGAAACTTCTGGGGAATCCTGGAACGCATAATGTATGCTAAGGGTAAACAGTAGGCCATTGTCACTGAAATCAAACCAACTATTTCTTAAGCATGCTGGAATAATGGGAAAAAGTGCTGTACAACTTAGTCAACAGTGCGTGAAACCGAATGTTCCAAGTTATCAACAGGAATTGGAAAGTGGCCGAATAATTACATATCAAAATGGATGTTTTAATTTCTTTAACTTTGTCAAGACGAAAAAACCCTTAACTGGTCTGAAATTAAACAGACAGCAGAAATCCATAGAACGGCTGTCAAACAACATTTTTTTAGTTATCACTAAATCAATTATTCCAAAACATTGTATCATTCAAATTAATTTGAATTCATTTGAAGCATGGATAACCTTAAGCTAACGAGCTTCCGATAAATGCTGTATCATTTTTGATATGATAAAATACTCTACACTAAGAGAGTCGAGACGTTTATATATACGAATATACGAATAAAGAGCACACATGATCTCGGTATTTTTTCAAGGAACTTAAAAGAATATAAAAAATTCTCTTGAACGAAACAGTGGTAATTTATGATTTTAATTTTAATATATGTCGATGAAATAATCAAATGCCAGCATTCTTCCCATCCATTTTCAATAAATAAGTGTTCTTATAAGACATGCGATGAATACCTATCAAATTAAATTTTTATCCAAATTTAAACCCAGTGACTAGAGCAAAGGAAAACTCCCAGATACCCATGATTATAATCCTTAGTTAATTCTCCTCTTAGAAAGTGTCTTCTAGTAGAAGTTTTCCTCGATAGTTGAAACTCTAAACTCTCTTTAATTTAATATCCCTATCTTACAAGCAAACACACTCCCCAGAGGCACGATTGGAGCAATCCTTCTGCTGAGGAAACTAAACCTTCGACAGGAAAAGGAAATACTTGCATAATAAATAGGGAATGACAGGGTTATGGTGAATGTTGCAGCGGGACATGTTGCAGCTATTGCTATCTGTAAAATGTGGCCCAGTTAGAATTGAAACATAGACTATTGCGCATATTTCGGATATACATTAACAAAATAGTATTCCGCTTAACTTAAATGTTTGATTTTATGTGAAATTTAGATGTTAGACACAAAAAAAAATCATGGCGATGAGCAAACATTTCCTTCTACATCATAATCGTTACTCCACGCAAGGAGAATAGAAAACATAACAATAAGAGTACAAAAAAAAGATAATCATCTCGATTTCAAAGAAACTTGCGAACTTTTCCTGGAATACGTTTCATCAACTGGCGCACATTATTCTCATCCATCGTTTTGACCATCTTATTCCACTTGGTTCTCTTTTCATTGATGCTTTTGACGACAATGCCATTCAGCTTCCTCTACATAATAGCCCAAAATCTCTCTATCGGTCTGAGCTGGGAACAGTTTGGTGGGTCGAATTCTTTCGGTATAAACTGAATTCCGTTGGTTTCATACTACTGTTGCACTATTTTACTGTAATGACAAGATGTGGCCAAAACATGACAGTTTATTCTGAGATCTGATGAATGGTAATATTCGTTTTTGGAGACATTCCGTTCTGTGCAGCTCTGAATTAAATGTCTTAGCAGTGATGAAAACCTTGGTCTTCCTACCGCAGCTATATAAGCCTTGCCAAATCATGTATTTACGTGCAAATTTATCTGCAAACACAAGCTTGAATTTGGCAGGAATATCTCCCCGAGCCGTAGCCAAGTAAATGTTTGTCCTGGTAGCTGTTTGAAATCGCCCTTTATATAGGTTTCATCACCCATGAGGAGACAGCCATTGAATTTTGTCAACACCTGATGATACCGTTGTCTGGCACACATAGATCTGTTTTTGATCCCTATTTTGTTGTCTATAGGCACGGTATGACTTGAAGCCTTCCCGGAGACGAACCCGTTGCACGGTAACTTTTTGGCCAAATCGCGGTCTGAGATGTTGAAGTTTGCCTTAATGTTTTGATGACTTTGTTCCGCAGTTGAAGGTACCCGCCCGACACTTGCTTTTAGGCTTGCAATCCGTCGACAAAGCTTTTCTGTACTTTTTCAAAACACGCCACACGGTATTTCGGGAAAAACCCAACACTCTAGCAAGGTTGGCCCAGACCACGAAGGGTTTTCCAAATGATTGCGCACAATGATTTTTCTTCTTTCTTCTTCCATTTTGTATTTCTGTGAAACACGTTCGAACTGCACAGTGAAGAATAATTTTTGATGTTGTTATTGTTATAGGGAACACATAAGATGTATAGCTTACAAATCCAACCACTAGGGTCGCTGTAAGAATCAAAAATGTGATCAAACTTGAGTTTTGGGTTAATTCGTGTAGCTAGTGACTAATTTCTGTCGAAAGTGTATTTGTTTATGTTCACTTTCAAGTGCTGTATCCAGACATTCTATTTGTTTTATTGCGAATTCGTCAAAATGTTCGCAAAAGAAGTGATCACCAGTTTGTTGCTCGTCCAGAAGAAGCCGAAAGAGATTGCCAAGGTGGTAGGGTACCATTTTGCAACAGTTTACCGCATAAAAAAGTCTCTGCAGGATGGTCCTAAGCAGCGGATTCCGGGAAGCGGACGTCCACGCTTTGCACGCACGCCGAACGTGATCAAATCAGTCCGTGCACTAATTGCTCGCAACCCGGTGCATTCCATAAGAAAACTTGCAAAGGAAGCCAATATTTCGGAGAAATCTATGCGGAGAATAATCAAAGAAGACCTGCATGCATCTTCCAGAACCAGAGTGAAACGCCACTTGATTACGGACCGGATCAAGGGACTACGAGTGACTACGAGTGACAAGAGATTGCTTTCCTTGTTGAAGAAGGAAAAAATGATAATCCTGTTCTCCGACGAAAAGCTTTTCAGCATCAAAGCTGACGCCAACAGCCGCACGGACCGGTTCATTTCTCCGCAGAAAATGGAGAACGTGAAACTCAAATTTCATACCAAACATCCGGCTGGTGTCATGATGTTTGGCTTGGTGGGGTCCAACGGTTTGAAACTGCCACCTGTTTTCATTGATGCTGCATTTAAAATCAATACTGAAGTGTATATCGGTGTTTTTAAAGGACCAAGTGCTTCCCTGGGTGAATGCCAACTTCTCCGAGGACCAAAACGTTGTCCTACAGCAGGATGGAGCGCCGTGTCAGACGTCCAATCGAACCCAACAATGGTTGAACGATAACAAAAAGTTTTGGCCGAAGGTTTGCCCCCCTAGCAGTCCACATCTTAATCCGTTGGATTATTCGATTTGGGCATACTCTGGCTTTCGGCGTCGGCTCGAGGATGTTATGAATAAAAATGGAGGACACATTGAATAAACTTGTTTAAAAGGACTTCATAAAGATAACTGAACTCGAAAATGTTGATATTATTGCTTGTACACTCAGTAGCAAAAAACAAAAGCCGAGCAAAATTTTGCTTCCAAAAACCGCGTTATACAACTTTCTATTACTTTGTCAATTATCAAAATTTTTGGCTGAAAATTTGACAATTTAATAACAAATGTATAGACCTTATGTGACCAAAATGTTGATCAAGTTTATGAATTTGGAGTTATCATAAAATATGTGAAAAAAGTCATTTTTGGACATAGCAATTTCAAAAATCCGTATTTCTGTGAAAAATTTAGGGAGCATATTAAAAAATTCTCCATAGCTTAAAAAAGTACAGGAAATAATGTGGACAAAATTTGAACTGTTTCCATACAGTGGTTTAGACTACAGCTGGCGTCACAGTTGGCGTACCAACATGAGCATTTCTCTTTTTCACCCGCTACTGACCTTGCTGAAATATCGGTGCAAAAAAAAAGCCGAGGTGCAAAAAAAAAGCCCTTTTGTTAGAATTTTAATATCCCTTTTGATTTTCAAACTACTGTGTTCGAGATACCAAGAACACATTGAAACACCTGGTGGATTCACTTTTGTCTTGCACAGTGACAATCGAGATAAAATATCATTTTTTAGTTTTCAAGGTAAAATGGGGTAAATAAGTTAACTTCTTACATTATGCGCCATATTTTAGCTCTTAAGCTCAATTATCGTTACAAATATTTGATTATGTTGACCAGGTTAACCTTACAGATAAATCTGAGTTTTGCGCCAACAATTATGAGACAATGCAAGTGCAGTTCTCCGCTCAACCCCATTCTCTCTTAGTCTGAATAAAATCAAATTTTATGCCAGCTCTTCTAGTGTGGGTGAACTTTTCTCCATGAGTATGAATTTCACAGGAACGTTTAACGAGGAAGTATCCAATTAGCAAATGTTGGAGAGTTTTCATCGTGAGCTTTATTACTTTCTCTTTTTCTTTGGCTTAGTTTGATTAAGAAGAGTTTTATTTGATTTCCTGTTTGCGTCGAGCGATTTTACTACCAAATCTGCAATGCATTGAAGGAATTTTTGATGGCCCCTTCACGCATGTCTGAAAAGGCTTAGCGATAAATCGAAACGCAGAAGAAGGCGACATTAATTATAATTAATGAAAAAAAATGAATAATGATCATAATTTGGACTTGAAGTTAGTAAGTTAGTCATACAAAAGAGCGTGCGTATCATAGTTGCTACTCCGTTACTGATCAGAACTTGTGTAATTGCACAGTGAACCACATAATACATGGAGCTTAGGAGTAGCTTTACATCTTCAATGAACATGTTCACAAATTTATTTTATTTATAGATCAGTACCGGCGTCGGCCATGTACTCATGGTCTTCGGGGAGGGGGGAAGGATGATTAGTTAGACAATCGTTGGATAGAGACCGTATTTATCTCTGCGTCTCCACAATTGTCAAGGGAAGGATAGTTTTTGTGTTAGTGAGGCAGGTTATTTTTAGATCATGGATTCACTGTGGTAAGTGATGCAGATCAACGAAAGTGCAGTAGACTGCTTTTTTATTTTGTTCTAGTGGTGATAGAAAGAGGCAAGAGTGACAAATGTCAAGGAAGGGGACGGGCCCAGGATTGAATTCCCGATTTCCTGCTCAGTAAGCCTCAGGTAACCACTAAGCTACCCAGCCACGTCTGATCATAATTTAGACTTTGAAACGAAAAACCTCTAGAAGTTTTGAAAAGAAACCTTCAAAATGTTTGAATAATACAGTAACATAATAAACAACAATATCTCGCGCTTAGGACGTAACCATATTGATCGATTCATTTTATCGTTTCTCTCTTTTGCTAATATCTCGGTCGAAACAATGTTTTGCTTATATTGTGATTACTGGTGAATTCAATCATTTTGCATCGTACTGTGGTTCCATCCTTTTGATACCAGGACTAAATGAGGGAATTATTTAAAGTTGGGTAGATCACCCATTAACGTTAAATCAAAAGTAAAATCTGGGCTATTAAAAGAACTTATACTTCATTCTTTATCCAACTAATCCAGGTAACGAAATAAGGGAGATAGTTTCATCTGTAGGATCTCCAGCGCATATGCTAGCAAAATGGCAAGTGAAAGAATTTCAAGGTATCTCCAAGCAATTCCCAACAAGCTCAGTTCATAACTCTCAAGAATTTGTACATCAGTTACAGTCATCAGGTTGTATAAATTATGATGAAGTAATGGTATTTTACAACGTTGCGGCCCTTTTCTCAAGCGTACCGATCAAGGACGCAATTAACGTTCTAAAAGATCCGCTTTTAAAACAAGGAGATGATACAACATGGAAGTAAAGGTGCTAATGTACCTTGAGCTGACTCGACTTTGCGTGGAAGATAACTACTTTACTTCCAGAGGTTCATTCTATAAACAACTAAAAGGAACCCCCATGGGAAACTCTTCATTCCTCTGTGAACTGTTTATGGCGAATCTAGAAACAATCCTGAAAACGAAAGGATTACTTCCAACTCGTTGGTGGAGATACGTCGACAACATCTTCGCCGTAGTGAAGCAAGAGGATTTCCCCTTCATTCTTCAAGAAATCAACAATCTCCAGTCATGAAATATAAAAGGATGGGAAACTTGCATCCCTTGACCTTCTAGTAGTGAGAGAATCATTGTCATTGTTGAGTTTGATATCTTCAGAAAACCTATAAACACCCAAAGAGTCATCCCTGACACTTCAAACCACTCTTTTCAGCACAAAATGGCCACTTTCCTACACAAGATCCACCGGATGTTGACCCTTCCTCTCAATAAAACTGAAAAAGCCAACGAATTACAACACTCTCCGATTCACCTGAACCCCTGAAACGAGTATCCGTTCCCATCGATAAAGACATTACGCAAAAGCTGAAACCACGACTTAGGGAATTTGGTTTGCACTTAGTTTTCTCTAGTAGGCACAATCAATTGATATCTTTGTTAGGCTCCACCAAAAGTTCAGTATATGTATTATGCAGAGCAGGGGTAAACAAAATCAAGTGTAAACACTGCCTGGCAACCTTGGCAACAAGGTTCAAAGATCATGGGGTGAGCGCTTTCCATTTTACTGATTTACTTGCCGTTTTTGCTAAGAGGAACGATAATTAGTTGTCGAAAAATGCAATTGACAATATTGACAACCTTAATCATAAGAGGTGTGTTAACGATTTCATGGATGTAAAGAGGAAGGCTGTTTTTTCAGTCATGAAACAATTATACGCTTGGACGTCACCTTATTCTGATATATCTTTTGATTCGAACTTTTTGTGTTATTCAGATTACCATAATAGGTTAGCAAATTTGACGTGCATTTTCTCCCGTTGTGTTTTCCGATATTATAACACAATTATTATCGGAGAAGTTCATGTTAGACCCTTAAATGTATCGCCACCGTAGCTATTCTTGGCTCAACCGGCTGGTACCTGTCTATCAAACTCAACTCAAAGTTTCAGGAAAATATCTCCGTTCGGCAAACTTCTCTTGGTAAACCAGTTCCACCACGGACCAGTTCCATTACCGACATGGCATTGCTGTAGACACAGTTCCACAGTTGGAGGAGTTAAATTCGAGATACGATGCTACTTTCGTTCACCTGAAATGCCATATGGGGGCAAGCTTGGCCGTTTTGGATAGGCACAATTTAGGTACCGCGGAAAAAGTAGAACGCCAACCAGTTGCAAGGGATTTTCAGACAATTAAAAGTTGATATGTGCTCTCAAAAACGCGGAGCTAAAAAGGTAATTGTTGTCCTTTTTGTCCTCTGAATTAAATGAACTATATTATATGATCACATCACTTATCAAGGTGAATCCTACTCTACTAACATAGAAAAACCTCCTTCCTGTGACCATTGTGGGGAGGATGCAGAGGCAAACACGGTCCCTAATCAGCAAAGGTCACACTAACTTTCCTTCCCTACTCCCAACTGATTGCAAGGACGTGGCCGGCGCCGTTATTGATTATTAAAGAAATAGAGTCACTGAAACGTGTACAGTGAGAATTGTAGGTTACTCCCCATTACTACTACTATTACTATTCGCCGCAGAACGCCAGTTTACCTTGAACTGTTTCTCACAACAGCTTCTTCTTAGGGTTCCGCTTGACGATGGCCCAATATTGTTCGATTGGGCAGAGCTCTGGCGTGTTGGGAGGGTTCTTGTCATTGGGCACCACTTGAACGTTGTTGGCAGCATACCACCCCATGGCCTTTTTTCCGTAATGGCAAGATGCCAAATCTGGCCAAAATAAAACGGAACAATTGTGTCACTTCAGGTAAGGCAGTAGACGTTTTTGTACACAGATAAAAAGAAACATTGAATTTTCTGTGTTATCTAATGCACATAAAGGGAATGCTAGATTTGCCAGAGAATAATGGGATATTTCATGTAAATTTAAGCCAGATAACGCCTGAATCCAGCCTGTTGTATGAAAGATTGCCAATATTGTTGTATGGCACATGAAAAGTTGCAAACAATTTCGTTGTTTACGCCTCCTTTAGCTTGGATTTAAACGAGGGGATATTTTACACGCTTGTTAAAATTAATTATTTTTTTCTGTGTAGGCAATCGAGCAGATAAATTTCCTGGTTGACGGTCGCAATGTAAACGTTGCTCTTCCAGCCACAGGTACACATGGCCTGCCACACCCGATTTTTCTTCGCGAACTTTGACAGTTTAATGTCCTTAAAAATATCTGCCACCTTTCCCCGTCCGTTTGCCGAAGACTCTCTCCGCTTATTAAATCTATCTAAATCAATCAACATGCATCGCGACTTCTTAAGATAGTAGTGGTAAAGATGTCCTGCCTGAGCTCAGTCGGCAAAGACGAAGCTATGAAGCTAAACGATGCTGGGGATGGGTGGATTCGATGACCGGTCTGATCTAGGAAATTTCCGTTAAAGAAAATTTCTCGACTCCCTGAGCATAGGGTATCATATGTAAAAATGACACCTGGCATCAAAAACTCCTAATTACTAACTCTGAAAGATAATTTAGAACACTAAGTTGAGAGCAGGCAATAAGCTAATTATAAAATCAATAGGCTTGAAAAGCTAAATATAACATGAAAGAGAAGAAAGATGCCAATCTAACTTAAGTATTTTTGTTTTTTTTTGTCTTGATTATCGATATTTTTGGGCATTTGGACTTTTGGGCATTTTTCGTAACTTCTCCGGGGGTGAGATTCTAACTCGTGACTTAGGCGTGAGAGGTATGGATGTTAACCAATACGCCGGGGTCGCCCCCCCCCCCCTAACTTAAGTAGAGAAAACAAAAGAAACTATTTTTGGACAGATTCAATACGATTAATATGTGTATCTTGATATGAGGCTGCAACTTTACAACAAAACTCAAAGAGGGGGGGAGTGGTTTGTCTCACATCATATGCTACGCGCAATGATTTGATTGTTTAGGGATCATTGAAATGAAAACCCGAACATATTGCTTGCCTTATAGATAATGATACACCAGATGTGAATATTATCAACTTTTAAAATACTACAATATTGGATACTTATCATAGTTCCAAGGGAAGTTTCATGTCCTCTGCGTGTATTGAAACGTTCAGAACAACAGAATAAACAATAGTTGCCCAAGTGGGGAACTTTGCGGCCACCAGATGTGACATTCACAACTGATGACCATTTTACATCAAATCGTATTGTGTTCTGTCAGCTAAGTATACCACTATAATAGCCTGCAATTGAACCCTTGATTTGATCATATAATAAACTCTTCAGGATGACTCACTAAAGTCAGTATATAATGCCTCAACATAGTCTCCTCTAATCATCGGTGCATTATAAGAGAATGCTACAAAGTTTAGCAAATGAGAAGTTGCTGACCATCTTTCAGAAAAAAACATGTTGTTTGCTAGTAATTGCATCTTGTTGTGAGAAAATATTCTGATAGATTAAATATTGGAATAATTTGAAAATGCAAGATTTTACAGCAGCCCAGTTCTACGTCAAAAAAATTAATCAAATTCTTCTAAGAATGAACGATACCAATCTCTGGAGTGAATTAGCATCGTAAATGGCAAGAATCTGTTTGACGCTCCGTTACTCATCAAACTTAATGGTTTCTATTCCACAATTACCCACTACCAAAAGGCACATTCACTTTCTAACTGGTTTTACGTTGTATCATACATAACGTGGCATAATGTGTCGTTAATTTCTTCCCCACGTGCTAGAGGAATCAGTCCCACATATAGTCGTTTAAAGGTTTTCTGATGTTTAATGGTAACGACGCTCTTGACAGATGTGGAAACTCCAATCAGAGTGAGTTATTTGTATACCGCAAGTGATTCAGTATTTGATGAATTACTTCTTGTATACCATGAATTAAATCAGGGATGCTCAACCTATTTCAGTGTGGTTCCACCGTGATGTTTTGTGGCAAAATTTCACATTTTTAATTTTATTTTACTTTTATTTCACACTAACCTTTCAATTAACGGTTCAATGTGGAGTTTGTAAAGGGTGAACTTATTGTCAACACTTTAAACGGTATGAGATCCCCATTTATGTTTGATATTTTCAATCTGAGTGAACTCAACAATACAAGTTTAAAGAAGTATTCAGTTTCGACAGCAAACTTTGCATTTAATCCTTTCTCCTCTAAAAATATGCATTGAAGGTAATGTTTAGCTAACTTTTAAATTGTCGGATATGGAAAAAAAAAATCCCAAGACTCTTGTTCATATTTCTTATGGTTGAAATTCTATAAGGTTAATGCATCTATATTCAAACATTACGTGACCCACCCAAAGCAGTTCCACGACCCACCAAGATTGAGAAACGCTGTATTAAAGGTTAAAGAAGCGAAACCAGCGGCATTCGATTCCGCGTATTTTTCAAGTAAGAATAAATGAACAAGCGCGACGCAATATGTGCGATTCTGGGTCACTTTTTGCCCGCTAGGCAATGCTTGGATTGAAAACAAAACCAGATAGTGTGAAAGGTAATCTTGAATGACTGACGTTGATGATTTTGGTGATTTTGGCAGAACAAAGCATAATTTCAACAGCGTGAGAACAGTATCCTACAAAGCAGCAAACAAAGTTTAGATTCTTCAATTTCATCTTATTGCTGTAAATTCACTTTATTTTTCTTTACCCTTCATACTATCCTAATCCTACTATCTTTCCGAGGCCCGCAGGTTCAAGTGTCGTATATATCCCATTAGACTCAGAGCGAGTACGCAAATTGACTGAATGGGTGAATGTGTATGTATGTGTACGTGTTTTTTTTATGGTAAGGTTTAAAAAAGCTTCTAAATCCTGGCCTGTCGTGTTTAGCGAGATGGCACTGTGTAGGACTCACTGAATGCTTAACCATTAAAAATAGGTACTCCTTACTTTTTCCTTCTGCCTTATCCCCCGGGACCACGATGATGTGACTACTTCGGGGCGCTGTATGCTTAAGGACTTCTCATTTTCTTCAGCTGGCAATGCTTGCTCGCTGGTCTGCTCTTCATTTATGTTGCAACTCCAACATTATTTGGTTGATGACTCCGCTAACGGCACACATCTCTTCCGCAAGATTTACCACCCTCCTCAGAGCGGTAACCTCCCTACGTACTGCGTCGAATCAGGGACACTCGAAGGCTCCATGCTTTCTAAGTCGCATTGAAAACATAAATATGAATTCTATCATATTTTTAATGTGTCGCGCTGTAGATCTATTACAGTTTGGTTTGATTAGTTTTGTGCATGAAATTGAATATGTGATTCAATTCAAATCATGTATTTAATATTTTTAAGGTAGGATATGTTTTTTTCGTCTGAATGAGAAATAAATTTTGCAAGAAATATTGAACATCAACATAACTTAACAGGTACGTTTTGTTGGTGTAGTATTGGCTGGAAAATAACAGTATCTGAAGTTTGATAGTAGTCTAAAAAAATTCAAATATGTATTCATGTTACATTACCGTTTTTGCACATTCATGGACCTTATTCAGATATGCATGCTGGTATGATTGCAGTTACCATTGCAGTATGATGACGAGTAGGTTAAAAGTATAAATGGAATGCTAAATTTGTTAAAATTCTTTTTTTTTTCTGTGTAGTATAGCAAATGCTCCTAATTTAAATTCACCCGTTTGTCTTTAATTTTTGAATGTTTGAGTGAACACCTAATTAAGTCTCTAGTAACGTCGTATTTTGAATCATAGTAAGCTTTAAGAGGATATATAAAAATCTTTTCTACAGAGTGAGTGGGAAAACCTGTCATTGAAATATATTGCCATAAAACTGAAAAGATTGCATGCATTTTAATTTGTCTTTTTTTTAATTATTTAATTTTCAATCTTTCTCCCTTTGCCTTAATTGCCAGCCGCATGCGTTGTTGGAAAGCGCAAAAGCTGGCACGCTCGATATCTTGAGGCATGTCATTCCATTTTTTCACCAAACTTTTCTAAATGATTCCACGGTTAGTCTTTTCATATTTCCCAGTTTGCCCAGCATGTAGCCCCATGCACAGAAGTTGAGTGGATTCAAATCAGGTGAAGTGGCAGATCATTCTTTCGATGAAATAAAATACGGCAAATGTACTTCACACCAAGCCTATGTAGTTTTTGCCTGGTGGGACTGTGCAAACCCTTTTTGGAAGCAATATGGTGAATTTTTGTAGTTTTTTTTGACGAAGGGCCGCAAATGGTTCTTCAAAACATTATCAATGTTATAGTTACTTGCAATGTCGCAGCAATACTTGATAAGTCTTCCATCGTATAACCCTTGATTTTTTCAAGTCACTCTTTATGATGATGATAGTCTGAAAGCTCTCAGCGCTGTCTAAAGGTTCTGGTCCCGATCTCATTCCGCCCGTTGTTGTCAAATAATGCGCTCAGTCGCTGTCTGCTCCGGTCAACCGATCCTTGATCGAATTACCGAATGCTTGGAAGCTGGCATTAATTATTCCAATCCACAAGGCTGGAAACACACATTGCATGGAGAACTATCGACCAATATCTATTTTGAACTGCCTAGCGAATGTTTTGAGAGTCTATTACACGCCGTGCTGTATTCTGCTGTGCAGCGTATAATATCTTAACATCAACGGAGTTTCGTAAAAAAGCGGTCAACCACGTACAACTTCATGACTTACACCCACACTGTGATCAATGAGCTGGAGAAGCGGTCTCAGGTTGTAGCAATATACGTTGACTTCTCAAAAGCGTTTGACACAATCGGCCATTGAAAAATTGAACTACCTAGGACTACCTTCTTGCATAATTTAGTGGCTGAAATCATATATGTCTGCACGCAAAGCTTTTATCAAAGTGCATGATGCTAATTTAAACGTATTTGATATTCTTTACGGCGTCCCGCAGGGCATTCATCTTACTTACCTTACCAATCAGACCAAAGCTGGTGTGGCCTCTGCTATACACTGTCCCATTTGTAATCGGTCCATGGCTGTCACTCGCCTGCCTCGCTGTCTTCGTAGAGTCCGCAGGTCGCCTTCTACCCGTCGGTTCGTTTTCGAGAACCATTTTCACAGGGTTGTCGTCCGACATTCTTACGATGGGAGGTTCTCCCAGCAACTGATGCACTTCGTGGTTCATTCGCCTCTTCCACGTTCCGTCTTCCATCTGCACTTCACCGTAGATAGTACGCAGCACCTTCCGTTCAAAGACACCAAGGGCACATTGGTCCTCCACTAGCAATGTCCATGTTTCGTGGCCGTAGAGAACTATAGGTCTAATTAATGTCTTGTAGTTCGGCGAACTTTGTTCGATCTCAGCGTCTTTCGGAGTCCAAAGTAGGCATGATTCCCAGCCATAATGCGCCTTTGTATTTCTCTGCTGGTGTCGTTATCGGCGGTCACCAATGAGCCCAGATACACAAGTTCGTCTACTACCTCGATTTTATCACAGTCGATCTGAACTTGTGGTAGGAGGCTAACATTGTCTTTTCGTGTGCCTCTTCCCTCTATGTATTTTGTTTTCGACGCATTAATCACAAACCCAATCCTACCAGCTTCAGCCTTTAGCCTGATGTACGTTTCCGCTATCGTCTCACAATTACGTGCTACGATATCAACGTCATCGGCGAAGCCAAACAGTTGGACAGACTTCCTGAAGATCGTGCCACTCGTGTCTATCCCAGCTCTTCGAATCAAACCGTCCAATGCAATGTTAAACAACAACCACGACAATCCATCACCTTGCCGTAACCCTCTCCGAGATTGGAAGGGACTCGAGAGTGTCCCTGAGGCTCGGACGGCACACATCACTCGAATCTTCGTTGCTTTGACCAACCGCGTCAGTTTTTCCGGAATTCCTATTCGTGCATAATCTGCCATAGCTGGTCTCGATCGATTGCATCATAAGCTGATTTGAAATCGATGATAAGATGATGTATTGGTACGTTATATTCACGACATTTCTGCAGCACTTGTCGAACATCGAATATCTGGTCCGTAGTAGCGCGAGCACCCGTGAATCCCGCTTGGTATTGCCCCACGAACTCCTTGAAAATTGGTGATAGGCGGCGGCATAAAATTTGGGAGAGCAACTTGGGCAGTCATCTTCGTCCCGTGATATTCGTCGTCTTCATCAATGATATAGACGATAGCCTCAAGTTTTAGAAACTGCTCTATGCAGATGGCTCTTTCGCGGTAATTAAGTCGCTTGTGGATTGCGGTGCATTACAAGCTGATATCAAACGTGTTTCAACTTGGTGCGAAATGAACGGAATGCAGATGAATGCGGCAAAATGTAAAGTAATGACTACGAGCTGAACAAGTTGCCATTAGAAAGAGTCACGTTGATCAAGGACCTTGGCGTAATACTTGATAGTAAACTACACTTTTACGAACACATCTCAGTGACAACTGCGAAATCCAATTTTAAGGACGTCCATGCACTGAAGGTCCTGTTCTGCGCATTACTTCGCAGTTTACTTGAATATGGACTGCTGGTTTGAGCTCCGTATTATGCCGGCCCTATCGCTCGTATTGAGAGAGTCCAAAAGCGCTTCATCAGGTATGCTCTACGCGGGCTACCATGGAACGACCCAATGAACCTACCGCCATACCAACGTTGATGCGCACTCCTCGATTTACAACCACTGATGAGTCGTCGAGTGATCTGCCAAAGATTATTCATTTTCGACTTGCATAAGTGCAACATCAACTGGAGCAGCCTTCTCGAAACTGTGATATTATATGTACCTACTTATCAGCTCCAAAATCCGCAACTGCTGTAGACTCAGCCATCGAACAAATTACGGCCTGAACCCTGGATTTATATTGTAAATGAAGTGTGTGACTGTTTTGATTTTAATGTTGGCAAAGCAGTATTAAAATTAGGGATTATGGGTGTTAGCCAGTTTGAGCGACTTTTGTGTCGAAGATGTTGTCAAATAAATAAATAAATAAATAAATAAGTAAATAAATAATTTGGATTGATACAAACAGCACCTAAGACAGAACACTCATCTTGTCTGTGATAAGAAGCTGCAGTATCGTTTTCAAGTAACGCGAAAGTTCTATAAGAAAAACGGAAAAACGTGAGGTCATTGTAAGTTTGAAGCAGCACTACAATGAACACCTGAACGGCGCAGAGGTGGAGTATCCAAACAGCAGGAGTCCATCAGGATGATAATGAGCATGACTTCATCAGAACAACGGATAAGGGAGATGTTGGCACATCAAGCTAAGTGAAGTTGAGGATCATTCAAATTAAGAACAACAAGGCAGTTGAGAAGGATAAACAGAAACTGGCATGTTGGAATGATCACTATTCCGATGCGAGCTAAAAAGTGGCTTCCAAGATCATCTTCCACCATCTATCGCTGCAAGCAAGAAAATTTGTGAGACGTTACAATGCCAGTATTGCCAACGGGATCAAAAACAGACCAAATCATTAGGAGTGGCAGTTGTGTATGTGGAAACGGCGTATGGCGGAGAAGAATGAACCACGATCTGACGCAACTCTATCCAGAAAGTTGCTAAAGATGGAAGCTAGCAATGGGTGGGACACGTGATAAGAATGTCAAACAACAATCTCTCAAAAATTGTGGTTGCCTCGTTCCGGCCGGTTCAAGCCGCAAAAGGGCGCAGTGAGTTAGGTTGTTAGACCAAGTTGAGCAAGACCTAGGAAGTGTAGGACGCTCGAGAAACTGGAGGCAGCCTTAATATCACACTTGTTGAAAATAAGTTGAAGTTGTTCCTATATGACTCAATTTAATCACAATCTAGTTGTTGCTACCAAATATGACGGGTATGTGTTGCTTGTGCTTGTGTTTAGCTTTCCGGGAACCATAGAGTAGGAGGAGGCTCTGCGGGGCTTAGCTGAAAGCCACCATGCGGGTCGTAGGTTGCGGATAACAAACGGCCATCACATATGATGATTAACTGCAAATATCCGAATAAGTAGTCCCGGACAATCAGCGAAGGTTGACCTAGATAAGGGGGTACTACGCAGTTATTGGACACTGTTGTTTTTCTTCCAAAAACCCACAAATATCAGGAAGGCATCCTTGTCAAAGCGAGTCACACCGCTATAAGGGTAAAAGTCCAAGACTCTGCCAACCTGAGTGCCTGTCCACCATGAAGGTGCAGCTTAACAGCGTCTGTCTGGCTTGCAGCGGCTGAATAAGAAATGCTGTTCCCCGCAAGCTACACCTAAGCTGGCAGCCCCATCACGGAAATATAAACCTTAGGCCAACCACCTACTGTACCTAAGTTAAATTTTTACTGAAACCAATAATGAAATACTACGGACTGACTTAACGGCATCGACTTTAAGCATGCAACAAAAGACACGAATTGGGACCCCATGCTATCCCAACAAATGTTGCATCAATTTTTCTGTAATATCTGGGACACTGCGACATTTCCGGCACGCTGGATGCAGGACGTCTTAGTGAAGGTCTCTAAGAAGGGAGATTTAACTGTGTACGACAATTGGTAAGACATCATCTTACTGTGTTTTGTCCTCAAAGTCCTGTACAAAGTTATCCTTAATCGGATTCAGGGGAAGATCGACGTGACTCTCTGGAGGCAGCAGGCGGGATTCCGTGCCGAATGATCTTGTGTGGACCATATTGTCATTCTACGAATCATTCTGCAGCAGGTCAATTAATTCCAAAAGTCCCTCTATTTGGTATTTTATGACTACGAAAAAGCTTTCAACAGACTCAACCACGAAAAATTTGTGGGGCGCCCAGAGACGCAAAGGAGTCCCGGATAAAATCGTCCATCTCGTCGAAGCGCAGTACGAGGCTTTCACATGCAGAGTCCTGCATAGCGGAGCCTTGTCCGACACCATACAGGTAATCACCGGTGTAAGGCAAGGATGTATATTATCACCGCTACTGTTCCTCACAGTAATCAACGAGAAGATGCTATTGACCGTGACCGAACCGTGGGCTGCTTTGGCAGCCTATCACTTTGGAGCACCCCAACGACTTCAATTTTTCTGATGACGTTGCTTATGCAGAGCAAGCTCAACGACCTCGGCAAAAGCTCCTCTGTGGCGGGTTCACCATCAACGTCAACAAGACTAAATTAGAAATTAGAAGAGAAATTAGTATTCTCCATTTAATTCCAACTACCTTTGCTTATCTTCGACAGATACGCGTATTTCGTCTACAATGTGCAGACTTCTTCAGTATCTCGTACTAATAACTCGACTAGTATGAGACTCTGAAGAAATCTGCACATTGTAGACGAAATACGCGCATCTGTCGAAGATAAGCAAAGGTAGTTGGAATTAAATGGAGAATAAAAATTTTTCTTCTAATTTCTAGTTACATGCATTTCACTAAACAGCTCAAACCCTCTAGGATTCAAAACTAGATTGTTGTATGTCAACACGGACAATCCTTCCAATTTTACGGTAGCGGGGCAAGCAGTGGAGAAAATCGATAGCTTCCATTATCTTGGTAGTCAGATAGCGTCAGACGGCGGGACCAAAAGTGGCATAGGTGCACTAATCAAGACAGCTAGGGCTGCTTTTACGAGTTAAAAAAAATAGAGGTCAATCAGATCAGTCAACGCACCAAAATCCGAATTATCAACTCAAACGCGAAATCTGTGCTGTGTCGCCAGCGTGACGTGGTGCGTATCAGCGGAGAATACTAAAAAGCTGCAGGTCTTCATCAACCTATGCCTGCGGTATGTAATTTGTGTCTAGCGGCCTCACAATTGGATCTCAAATACTGAGCTCCATCGTCGATGCCAACAGAAGCCGATATCAGTGGAAATTCGAGAACGAAAGTGGAGATGGGCCGACCATACATTTCGAAAGAACGGAAATGAAATCTGCAAACAAGCGCTGGATAGGAGCCTAGCAGGACATCGAGGCAGAGGCAGATCCATGGGCTCGTGGTGTCGAAGCCTCAAAAAGGAAGGCTAAAGGCTAAAGCGAGCAGCCGCCCTGAATGGAAGTCTTTCACGTCGGCCCTATGCAACCCTAGGGATGTACAGGAAACATGCTGTGTGTTGCTTGGGAAACAGCTTTAAACCGAGATACTTGGCGAAACATTGTGGCGTAGGTGCGATCCTGAAAGGACGTTGGACTAGCAAAGGTACAATAAACTTTAGTATCTCCTTCGCTTTTCTATATGCAAAGCTTCCCGTCCTAGCCCGTTCTATTTGCCGACTGCTAGGTGCAGTCTCTTGCAATATGCTCTTTGTCTCAGCATCTTTTACACGAATCAAAAATGTTAGGACCATTTACCTTTTTGACTAGTTTTGAGACCTTTGTATTTAAATTAAAACGATTTGTATTGTAATTAAAACAAGAAAATAAAAGAAAATGCCTCTCATCCAAAGGGTCTGTTAGGAATTTCAGTCGTAGGGATTTTCTGACACGTCATCTCTCTGCTGTAATGATCTATACCAAAAGGCCGAAATTCACTTTAATACTGCATTTGAAAAAAATAACTTGTACAACCGCAGACTCTAAATTATGTTTGTGTTTTCATAAAGCAAACAATTTGAAATATCCCTGTTCACAAAGCAATAATAATAAATTTCAACTGTATTTGAACCCAGGACAGCAACACATGTATTGTACTGTAGTAATGCCGAATGAATAATATTGAAACATTCACATTCGATAAACAAGAGACCATCGCTTCGTGGGAATAAATTAGCGCTTATACAATAGTTAAATGACACATAAAACAATACCATCCATTCGACATCTGAGCCCGTTCGCGATGACTCTCTAATGACTATTTCCCTGGCAATAATAGATTAATGTATACCCACAATTAATCTATTCCTGCAGCGATATCACTGCATTAGGCATAGTCATGCATAATTATTCAATATCTGTAGGGGAACTGAGGGTAGAATGACTATAACGTATATGATTTTTAAGTAATTCTATCTCTGCTTGTTTTCTCGAAAGGCAAAATCGAAGACTGTTCAAAGAAAGTTATTTATAATTTCCTACAAACAAAGTAAAAAGAATAATTTAGATGCACGGAATAGCGAAAATTAACATAAACGTGATAATTGACGCATGTTACCTTGAACATTCTTCATTTTTCGTCTTTTTACATGCCTATTTCAAGCTACTTTTTACACATTACAATTTCTAACTTCTTGTTCGATAAAATGTGCCTTGCGGGAAGCATATTCATCAGGCACGAAGCTTTGGAAATTAATTAATATAAAATATAGATACGACCAAAATATATGCTTCTGAACGTATTTTTCGACAGCATTGTTCATTGGGCATATCAATTCAATTGTGAATTATAAGGAAAAGGATAATATCGCTTGTGGGGTTTGCATTCTCATCTCCAATATTTTCGTCATTATGCTATCGGCTGTTATTATATTTGTGAAACGGGCTCTGGAGGGTGATCCAAATTTAATAATTTATTTCCAATGTTGAGCAAATAAACTGCGGTTGTGATAATGCTGTATTGTATCAAAACGGTAAGCATGTCTAAACCATATATGGGAATAAAATTTCAGAAACGCCTAGTTGAAGAGCAATATGGAATAGATAATCATTTTTACCTAATGATTTGTACATTTTGAACCTTCATCATATCAGTCAATAAAACAAGGCAAAATGTGACCACATTACTCTCATCACATCGCAACTCGTCCTGTTCGGAATCATAAGTATAAGTTATAAGTTTGTCATAATTAGATATGAAATCACAGCAAGCGTGTTACAGATATGCAATTCACGGCAGTGCATGAATGTGTCGATTTTTTAAGTTTATATTTGTAAGTAAACGTCAGCATGCATTGTAACGAATTGTCTTTTTTCTTCACTTTTCTTATAATTCAGCATAAAATGCTAAAGGAACAATGAATTGAATATGAAAACAGTTGGCCTAAGGCTTGATTCATTTAATATCTGAATGCATTGTTTATTTTACGGCAGCACTTCTTGTGGTTGGATCTAGAGTAATCTAGAACAGCTGTTTGTTTCGAACAGTCGCGCTATTAGTACACGACACTACAGAAGTCTGCACACTGTCGACGAAATACACGTATCTGTCAAGATAAGCAAAGGTAGTTGGAATTAAATGAACAATACAAATATTTCATCTCATTTCTAGTTGAATAATCTAATATTACAATTTGTTATCAATTTTAAATATCGTCTAATGGAAGGTAGAAAGGAGCTTTAAGCTCATGTTACCCAATCAATTTTCCATTTCACTTCTAAAACATATGTATTACATTAGTAGAGGAACATGTCACCTGAGCGAACGTTCTGACACCTTATTCTTCCATCTTTTTAGGATAACCATTTGAATTTTCCATCTTAAGATTATGTGTTATTGTTGTTATTCATGACTTAACCTCAGTTACCATCGCATATCCACAAAAACAGCATAGTTCCATATCCGTAGCTCATTTAGCTCCAGTATATTTTTTAATAGTTTGTCACCACCTTTGTAACACATTGGCTCAAACGAATTCAGTAAATTTGTTGCATAGAATTTATTATTCAAGTATTTTGAATAATTGCATCCCCTGTAAAA
The DNA here is from genome assembly GCA_034211315.2 of Aedes japonicus. Lineage (NCBI taxonomy): Eukaryota > Metazoa > Arthropoda > Insecta > Diptera > Culicidae > Aedes > Aedes japonicus. Next base: position 116,662 of record JASCZW010006213.1, read on the forward strand.
TTTATTCAAGTGGATATGTACCACTTTCATTCGCAATGGCTCATGCAAAGAAATAACTCAACGCTATATAAAATGGAAAAGCTTTCCGTTTTAAGTCACGACCCGACCGGTCCGGATGTTGAAAGAAGAGTTCACACAGCGTTCTCACGGAATACGTTTTTTTCCAGACTCATGATGCTTCATGCTTAGCACCACTCAGCTGTAAATGAAGAGCATAAGATTATAATAATGAAGATGTGCTTTGCTTAATTACGTTGGAAATTCATGACTTATTCAATAGTTCGCTTGGCATCAATGCTAAATGCTGCTCGTTCCCAACAAATCGGTTAAATAATGTGTGCCATATATTTCAGGTTAACTCTTACCCAATATAGCCATCGCTATAAAGAGGAAGCCGTTCAGAAACTATGCAGACCCTTCTTTCAGAAATTCTTGTACAGATAGTCGTTCTAGTATGTTTTGCCTCGCTTTAATTGTCTACTTTATGCACAGCTCTTGTGTAAGACGATTGACTTCAAATGAAGCACGTTATTTTAACGGTAAAATTAAGGCCAATTGACAATGAAACACTCCATATGATGTATGCTAAAATATGTGTTTTTCTGCGTAGGCTTGAATTATGCGTAGGCTTGAAAGACATGAGATCCCACGGACACAATCAAAGACGAAGTGAAATTTAGCATCTTCCTTATGCCTTGTGCAGACTACCGAGTTATAACAGTCTGGCCAGTGTTTTAGCAACCCATGAAAATAACAGCAAGGGTGTCTAGTTATTTATTATGATATTGCGTTATTCATTTGAAATAGAATGGTTATTAATTGAATCAAGTCTGATTACATCCACTCATTATTAGGATAAGGGATCATACACCTACTATCATCCATCATCGGGGGGATTCAATATGATGTTTAGTTAGGCTCATTCTAAACGGAAGAAGCTACGTTCACATGAAACCAGTTTAAAGAGAAGCATCACCGAATTCCGTAGCGACTTTTCTTTTTAAGATAAACTTCTAAGAGAGTGTATACAGTTTAATAATATGTATAGTTCATCACGTTTTATCTATTCTACATATTTATGTAATGTTATGAAATATCCTTCATTGGAATAGGCCCTTGAATTTAGCTATAGCATAAAACTTTTAAATTTAGTCCGAGATATGCACTGATCTTCATCATTTGATGCTTGTACGTAGACTTCAGTACAAATCCTAAAAGACTTTAAAAAACTATAATCATCCATCTATGATGAGATACCTAAGCATAATGATCAAAAAGTTAAATAGATCATTTTTGTTAGCAAATCTCAGAACAATTAAACAATAAAATAGTCCATCATTCCTTCAGAAAAACGTTGGTAGTTCGAAGATTACTAACGATGTGCGATTCCATTCATTCCATTTGGTAACTGTGAGATTGATTATTTTTCATCATTTCACAAATTCACAACTTTTATCTTTATGAGACTACCCTTGCTTCTTCCTGCATATCCATATATTGAAGACATATGACAAGAAATACAAAACATATTATTCATCGTTTACTTGAGCATTGAGATAACGCAATATTTACCTAAAGAGGAGGTTAGATTAATGGAACTGTAAAGAACCATGACGGTCAAATAATGCGTTCGCAATCGACCAGGCGAGCCAAAAAAATTGACAATCGTCAACAGCACCATCGGGTGTTGATTTTCAATCGAAATTAAGTTGAAAAAAATCAACCATTAATTGCGCGAAGAGAACGGAATGGTTGAGTAGCTGGAAGTGACAATGCAGATGTGTAGGACTTGACATGAAAATTTAAACGAGTTGCGTTTATAAATAACAGTTTTGAATAGTTAATGTTCCAAAATATTTTTTTTTGAAAATATTGTTGATAAGAGTGATCTGTAAATGTTTATGGAATATTACATAAAAAAGCAAATAACAGAATTGGCTTACTTTTATGAATATATGGTATTGTTGTTCGGGACAAATGCAAACCAGCCAATGAAAAACTTCAGCCCAAGTGCAAAACTGTTTCTCCTAGGGCAGTGATCAAAAAACTCTAATCTTGGATTGCAAACGGTGTAAATTTACAGCTTCAGCTCATCGTCCCTGTTCTGAAAATCGCCATATTGTGTAATATATGACTGACATTCTATAATCAATGGCCGCTCTAAAATAAAACCCCCACCAAAAATTCCCACGTTCTTGCATATTTAACACATTTAACTAACACGGATTGTGGCCATCTTGGATTTTAAAATGGAGTCAGAGGTGAACCAGCTAAACAGCTGAAAATCTCTATAATCTATTGACATAAACAAAAAAATCAGTGGGGTTGTGTACAAGACACGACCGGTTGACGTAGACTACGTTAAACCAAGTGATGCATTATAATGTCAGGGAAATTCTGTGTGGCTATTATTAGCGTTAAAAGGGTTTCAATTATTCGTGCCGGTCGCTTACCCTTACGGATAGAAGCAGTTTAAGTCACAGTATGACAGGTGCGGCTCTTATGGGACATTAGACCAGCGTTTTGAAGCCAGTATGTAAGAAAATTCTATTGTACACTCTTGAGATATTATTTGGTGGCCCTGAAAAGGGCCGTTTGGTTTTATGGAGTCTGTATGTGGAAAAATTCTCTTGTACACTCTTTTTAACTTTTTGGTGGCCCTGAAAAAGGCCGTTAGGTTTTATGAAGTCAGTGCGTGGGAAAATTCTCTTGTACACTCTTTATAACTCTTTGGTGGCCCTGAAAAGGTTTGGTTTGCCTTTTGGTTTAAATGATGACACGGTCACGGTTGCACGTTTTACGATGGACTATCTTCAAGGCCTAGAAGATAGTTGAGGATCTTTAAAAGAATTTAAAATTATTAAATTCATGATAGTTTTAGTCATTCTTATAATCATAAGCGCTTGACATTACTAAATGTTTATTCGTATGTCATACTGTACCTTAATAGCCTGCATCTCGGAATTCTCACCATCGCCGGAACCATCAATAATGTTTTGCATCGTTTGGGGGATTTCAGTAACGACAGGCAGTAGAGGAAATTCTATAATACGCACATACAAACATATAGTTTGACTGATACCTTATCTTCTTTTCAACATTCACCATTTAAATACCATACCATTCGGTTCATTTGTATACAATCTGAGTTGAAGTATGCCTTTGCATAATTCAACTTCAAAGAATCAAAAATTTGTAATTTATGCAATTTTAGCAATTCTGGATTTCAAGGGTAATAATAAACATTGAAATACTCTAGAATTCAAATTACGATAAAATTCGTTATCAGAAAATATCCGACAGGTTTAGTGATTGTTATAAAAACACAATAATCAATTGCAACATTTTCAAATGTGTAAGCGTCTCAAAAAATGTTCAAAGTTCAGGAAGTTTTATCAAACAGAAAATAACAAAAATTATCTTGCAGTTGTTATAAGGTTATATACAAGTATAAAGAGTACATGTCCCTTGACTCAGTCGATTATGTAGCGCGCGATTACAGTTTTAACTATAACTCACACAATAATTTAGCTAGAAACGATATTCAACTAGTTATACCTTTGCTAAGACATGCTTAACAAGGCGTTTGCTGTACTGGACCATGAAAATTCACCAACTAACATTATTGAGTCGAAAACTTTCGAGGATATCATTAAAGATACTTGTTCGAACGAATTTCAGTCAAGTTTGTTTATTTCATCGCACCGGGCATTTATTTATATTATCGCTTCGGGCATTCGGCTATGTTCGGTATACTATACGGAATATAAAGCTACTTGATAACATCTAAATGACTTTCTCATGTGATCAATCGGCCATTCCATTTCAAAACATTAAGATTCCCACTATATTCATTTAGTTATATAGGTATTGGTATGAATAAGCCCTTCGAAAAATACACAACCGCTCACTCATACTTTTCCATTGAAAACGTTTATATTCTACATTTTACTATGTGATGAATACATTTGGCCATAGTTGGGAATATAAGGTTAAATGCGTACCTAAAATATGGTCTATGGTTTTCTTGTGAAATTATTATTCATGTTTCTATGTGAATATCAGGTAAATTAGGGAATCCATTATGGCTTAAACGTTAAGGAAATTGAAATAAATATAAATATATTAGATCTCGCAGAAGAAAGAGAGTGAGTTTTATAAAATATCATTATTCTTTGCAATGGGTATTGGAGAGAAGGTTGGTTAATGTATGATAAATTCTTTTAAATATAAAATAAACACCTGAGAAAATAATCACGCATTAAAACATGTTCAGCGCTTTAGTTGTATCCATATCATGTGTAGGTTTATATGCAGTAAAAGCTCGCTGCGCATGTCATCACCAGAATACAATTAATACTATGCTAAAATTTTTTAAGACAGGGAGCGATAACATAGAGAGATATTCAATTGCTATGATGACATGCTCTTTGTTAAATTGATTTAAGGTGAATCGCTGCTCCATGTATTTTTTCCTATCTTTTATCTCGCTCTCGCAAACTCACCTTGCTATTTCAAATTGATAAATCTCGATTGTTAGTGAATGAACATCGAATCGAACTCTATCAAAATGCTCACAGCAAGTAGCATACAAACTGATGTGATTAAATTTTCAATATCTAGTACCGACTCTGATTTATATTAATTTTAAATGTTGAGGTAATGACTGTCATCAAGAATGATTCAGCATGAGCCCTTAAATTGAATAAATATCAATTTCCTACTTCGAGTTGAAGGACCTTCTCCAGCGTCCCAACTAGTTGTTGGCAACGCATTACCTCTTGCTGCTTTCAATTTCGCCCGATAACTACGAGCTCGCTCGGCATTGGTGCACGGTCGTTTCGGAGGATTTCCCGTATGTTCGCTTTTTATGCGCTTCCTGAATCTGCGCAAGCGTTCTGGATCAAATCAGTTAGGCATTCTCACTTTCACTATGTTTTTCAAAAAGTTTTCTTCCTAGAGGTAGGACTCTATCCAACGCGAATCGTTAACACAACAGAAAAACTGTTTATAACACTACTAATTGCAATTTACAGAGAATGTTGATTCGGAATATTATGTTCGACATCGAAAATGTTGTCCGTGATAGGGAATTTGTGTGGTTTAAGTTATGCGACGAAGGGAAAACAAGTTTTGCTAATACCACTGGCTGCCAATCGACAATTTGAAACGAAAATCCCAATCAAACAAACTCTCAAGCTGAGAATTTTAAATTGACACTAGCAAAGATGGATTTGTATCTGGTAGCATTTATTGATTTATTGATTCATCGCGGGTTGCGCCAACCAGCCAAAATTTTCCCGACAGCTCGCCCTCCATGCAGGCGTTTTTGCAGTTGCGGCGAACGAATTGGCACCATATTAGGCGCACAAACCAAACGAAATAAAAGTTTAATTCTTTTATAAACTACTCTTTTGATTAAATTGGTTGTCCTCAAAAGGACAGATTATCAATTAATGGATAGCGCCAACCAGCTGGGTGAAATTTTTACCGACGGCACCGAAATTAATTTAAGATTAGTTCATTCTTGAATAATCAACTCTTTTATTAGAATTTATTGTCCTCAAAAGGACAGATTATTTCCACCTACTGCTGACACTCGCCCCCAAGAACGCTTTCCCCCGAACAGCAGCGTTTTCGAAGTCGCGGCGAAACAATCGCCACGAAGAGGTAAGATGGTGGCTTGCACAAAACCGACGCGATGTGCGCATAATCCGCCATTTTGCCTCATCGCGACGATCGCTGTTTGGGAGAGCCTTGCTACTTACCACCACCAGCTGCTACGTGACCACCAGCTGCCTATGCACCAGCTCCGCTGCCGTACAAATGAAGGCTCCACCAAACTGCAGCAATTTTTAGCAACCGCGGCAGCGAAATCGCGGTGAAAAAATCGCCGCGGTGAGATTACATGGCAGTTTATGGGAGCGCACAAGCCGACGCGATGCGATTTTTAATCGCGTTGGTTTGTGCGCTCCCAAAAGCCGCCATGTAATCTCACAGCGGCGATTTTTCCACCACGACTTCGCTGCCGCGGTGGCAAAAAATTGCTGCAGTTTGGTGGAGCCTTCATTTCTACGGCAGCGGAGCTGGTGCAGAGGCAGCTGGTGGTCACGTAGCAGCTGGTGGTGGTAAGTAGCAAGGCTCTCCCAAACAGCGATCGTCGCGATGAGGCAAAATGGCGGATTATGCGCACATCGCGTCGGTTTTGTGCAAGCCACCATCTTACCTCTTCGTGGCGATTGTTTCGCCGCGACTTCGAAAACGCTGCAGTTTGGTGGAGCCTTGAAGTAGCTCCCTGCGACCAGCTCCCTGCGACCAGCTCCCAGCAACCAGCTCCCAGCAACCGGCTCCCACCGACCAGCTCCCAGCGACCAGCTCCCAGCGACCAGCTCCCTGCGACCAGCTCCGCACAGCTTCGATGCTGCCAAACGACTGAGGAAGTAAAAGTAGTAAAATTGTATTTTATTTGTCCGTTTTTTTGTCTTATATACTAGGTTTACAAGTTAAGTGTTTAGCCCATTGGGCTCTTCAGCTTTGTTTAGTGTTTTATGTGTTTTATGTGTTAAGTGTGTTTTGTGTTCAAATAGTTTTTTCAGTTCGGTCCTTGGGACATTGTTAGTTTTAAAATTTGATAACCTAACTATAAACTAATCTAAATCTACAATTTAAAAATCCTAGGGGTGGGGAACCAGATTCCGAATGATCTGGTGATCCGATGTTAGGCAGCGTGCCCTGTACCGATTGATAGACTCACTAAAACGATCGTCGAGCATTTTTATCTCGGCCAGACGGTGGACCTCAGATGTTCTTGTCCTCGGAGGGGTGTTCATTATCATCCTGAGGAACTTGTTTTGTACTCTCTGAAGTTTCAGGAGATGTGTTTTTGCACAACTCTCCCAGATTGGCATTGCATACTCGATGACCGGAAGTATAATTTGCTTGTAGACAGCAAGCTTATTTTTAAGGGATAATGTAGACCTTCTGTTGATCAATGGGTACAGTAGTTTCAACAGAGTATTACATTTTGTGACAGTTTTGTCAACCTGATCCCTGAAAATAAGCTTGCTGTCTAGAGTGACACCAAGATAGACAGCTGATTTGGTCCATTCCACCGTTGTGTTGTTCAGGCTTATCTTACAATCCTCAGGTGGGACAAGTCTGGGAGAATTAGAATGTGGAAACAGGATGACCTGGGTCTTCGCTGCGTTGATACAAATCTTCCATTCAGTGAAGTATTCTGACAGAACATTCAGGCTTCGCTGCAGTTTCGCGGCAAGCGCTCTTATTACCCTACCATTGTGGACGACTGCGGTATCATCGGCGAACAACGATAGAGATCCATTTTCAGGGAGCGGGGGTATGTCCGAGGTGAATAGATTGAACAGAAGTGGACCTAATATACTGCCCTGCGGAACACCGGCGGAGATCTCCTGACTACCGGAAACTGCACCATGCAACGAAACACGGAATGTCCTGTCAGAGAGATAATTTTTAATAATCTTCACCAGGAAGATTGGAAGATTGTATCGCTTGAGCTTGTACACCAAGCCATCATGCCACACATTATCGAAGGCCTTCTCGATATCGAGAAGGGCCATAGCGGATGTTTTCGAAACAGACTTGTTCCGCCTGAGGATGTTCATGACTCGATTAAGTTGATGGACTGTTGAGCGACCATGCCGGAAACCGAACTGCTCATCCAACAGGATATTGAGCTCGTCAGCAGATGTTAGAAGCCGACGGTAGATCGCTTTCTCAAACAGTTTAGATAGACCTGAGAGAAGGCTGATTGGTCTGTAGCTTCTGGAACATGAAGGATCTTTCCCAGGTTTCCGAATGGGGATGACTTTGGCTGACTTCCAGCACGATGGGAAGTAGCCAAGACGGAGGCATTGGTTAAACACCACCGCCAGATGGTTGTAGAACTGGGGGCTTAATTGCTTGAGCTCCAAGTTAAAAATGTTGTCGAAACCGGGGGCCTTCATGTTCTTAGAGGTCTTGATATAAGTCAACAATTCGTCAGCTGAGATCTCCAAATCTTCGGAGAAGTCGTTAGGACTTTGGTCGATGTTAGTTATAAGCGCGCTAACGGCAGCTTCGTGTGGACTGACGATGTTTTGACCGAGATTGTGAGAGCTGACGAAGTGTTGACTTATCTCATCAGCCTTCTCTGCAGGTGTTATCAACCGATCCCTTGAGTCATTGACGCCTAGTGGGATCAACGGTGGAATGGGCCTTGGCTTAGTTTTTAAAATTTTTGTCATCTTCCAGAACGGCTTAGCACAATCTGGGAGAGAGCGAATTTTGTCAGCGAAATCATTATTTCTAAGGTCCACCATTCTGGCCTTAATAATTTTAGAAACTTGATTGCAGTGACGTTTTAGAGTTGGTAAACCAGTTCGCTGGTACTGCCTCCGTATGGCGTTGCGTAATTGTATCAAATCTTTAGTGGGTCTATCAATGGGTACAGAGTTGCTCACCTGTTCAATCGCTGGAATGTGTTGCTCCCGGGCCTGGGAGATCGCCTGTTCGATGGACTGCAGTTGTTGATCGATGTCATCGACCGACTCGAGGTGCACGTTGAAATCGACGGTGTTGTCGACGTGTTGTCTGAACCTCTCCCATCTGGCACGATGATAGTTCCGTCTGGTGATTCGATGCCGGTTGACCGAGGACCCAACTTCGACCACCACCGGATAGTGGTCCGAACTGAGCTCCTGGTGCACTACCGGCTGGGCGATGTTGTTCCCCATGTTGGTGAGGAAGATGTCGATTGTCGAATGGACCCCGGATCGGCTCAACCGGGTGGGAGTATCCGGGCCCAGGACGGTGTAATGTCCCTCTTCCAGGTCTTCCTGTAGAATAATTCCGTTCCGATTCCGCCGGGTGTTCCCCCAGGTTTCGTGTTTCGCATTCATGTCACCGGCGATGATGAACTGCCCCTGCCTCCGAGTTAGCTTACGGATGTCGTTTCGTAGGGCCGTTGTTGTTCCGTTGTTGGTACTGGCTTGCTTGGGACAATAGGCCGCGATGATGGTGATTGGGCCGACGGCAGTTTCGACTTCGACTCCGATTGCTTCGATAGTCTGCAGCTGAAAGCTCGGAAGCAGATGGCAGTTGATGTTGTAGCGCAGGGCAATCGCAACTCCTCCTCCACCAGGGCCGCTACGATCAAGTCGCACAATCCGGTATCCAGGGATGAATACGCTGATTTCCGGTTTGAGGTGTGTCTCGGTGACGATGGCGATGTCGATGGCCTTCCTGTTAAGGAAGTCACCGAGCTCTACTGTTTTGTTCCGGATGGAACAAGCATTCCAATTTAGGATGTTTATGGTGTGTTTACGGTCCATACTTAGTAATGAACGTCATCGTCACGGATGTGGCGGCTTTGAGCTGTTCCTCCTTGGAGCGGCAGGAACGTAGTTGGCGATAGAGCTCTTGCACGAACTCCACCATTTGCTCCGAGTTGTAGAGCTGTTCATCGACGGGTGGTTGCGTGAAAGTTCTGCGACTCGCATTGCCCCAGCCTGGAGGAGGAGTCGGGTTGGGGGCGGCGGCGGCTGCCGCGAAACGATGATGGACGGAAGCTGACGGGCGGTTTGCTTGGCGATGATTCAATGGGATCGGTGGTAGGTTTGGCACCTGATACCGAAGCGACGGGAAATTCTCCTCGTTCATCGGAGGTGGTGGACGGCGTTGAGCAGGCCGAGACTTGGTAGATGATTTCTTGCGGATCGCCAAAAATTCAGCACGTTTGGGGCAGGTACGATTGCTGCACTCATGGTTTGCGCCACAATTTGCGCACTTCAGTACCGCACCTTCTTCCATCGGGGCACAATCGTTGGTACTGTGGGCTCCGGCACACTTGCCACATCGCGGTTTCATGTGGCAGTTGCGAGTTCCATGACCGAACGCAAGGCAGTTGCCACATTGCGTCACGTCGTGCTGTCTCGGACGATACCGGTCCCACTCGACGATGACGTCGAAAAGGGCCCGTGTTTTCATCAGCTCCGCCATCGTGACGGATCCCTTCACAAGGTGGACCAGATAGAGTTGGTCCCGGTAGTTTCCATGTTGTTGGCGCCTGATGGGAAACACCTTTTGAGGTTTCAGTGCCACCGCTTGCAGCTCGGCGAAGATTGACTCCGGTGTGAGTTCTGGAAGGCCACGGAGAATCACCTTCATTGGCTTGCTTCCGGGCGCGTTGTGAGTGTAGAACTCATGTTTCTTCGCGACTAGGTGAGCGCCGACAGCACGGTAGTAAGCCTCCGTCGAGCACATCACCTTAATTCCATTACTGCACAGCTGGTACAGCGGATGGATTTTGATAGCTGCAAGCTCGGTCCTGAGTGCAGCAATGTCCTTTGACGTCGTGAAGAGCGGGGGAACCTTCACCTTCTTCGGCACCTCCTGGATCGGAAGCACGGCGAATTGATTGCTCGCTAGTAGACGAGCGTTGCGATCCACTGGATCGGCGTCATCGTGGCGCAGCCGCTTGGAGCTGCCCGGTTGCGGTAATGTTTCGGGAGCGGATGTCACCGTTGGTCGATTTTTTCGACCCATTGCGACTGAGGAAAAATTTTGCTAAGTGTGCCTTCTATGCCGTTCTCAGCTGCGTGCGAGACGTACATGGGGAGACAAATGATATGATTGGTTAAATTCTTTCTCTAACACAAAGACGAAGAAGATGATGCAAGACGTTCCTTGCTTCGATTTGAAATCTGTGATAGGAAATTTGGTAAATTTACTCTGCAAAATGACATTATAAGACATCACCTTATATTTGCGTTATTTTCAATAGTTTACTATTGATTGAGAATAATGTTTGACAATTGAATTGGAGCGCGGTAAAATTTCCGACCGATTGAAGAAGAAATCATGTAAATCTATTGTGGATTATTTGAGTTATTCGCGTACAAAACGTACGGTTTTTCGTGACGGTCGCAAAATTTTAGATTTTCATTTGACACCCTACCCTTGCCGTAAGACGTAGTCTACGTCAAAATTAAAAATAGGTAAAAACTTCCACTTGTGTATCCGGAACATGTCCATATGTGACCAAGGCAGACATAGACACTTGATTATCCATCATTGCATTTATTTATTTTTTCAAATTCTCATGTGATTTATGGTATATCATAATGGGATTTCGTTTTTCGCATTAAATCATTTATTTGCACAGGCTCAATTAAAACAACTTTACAGAGACACATTTTCATGATTATGTACAACAGTTATCTTAAAACTAAAGTTAAGGGGATACAACCGATTACTCGCGGCTGACTCAAGGTGTATGGGAATAAAAATTTAAAGGATGGAAAGATGGGCAGGAATTTGAAATATAGTTTACATAACACATTTATTTTAAATTGTTTAAAAACTTTTAAATAAACCGGGTTTTCTTTTAACTTAAACATTTTTGTTAAAGAAAAAACACACACAAACACAGATAAAAAAAACTAAGACTAAAAATATAGGTTACACTAACTACAATCTAAGGCTCATGTTAGTCAAAAACACATATATGAGTTTCATAAACTCCAGATCACTTACAGCCAAAATATCTCGAACCGGTACATTGTGTTGTCTACCACTAAGCCGAAGGGAATCATAGTGCTTAAATCGAAATCCACGATGCTCAGCACATGACCAAATAACATGATCTGCATCCTGATAACCTTGTCCACATTCACAAAGATTACTTTCACTCAGCCAAACACGGTATAAATAAGCGTTCAAATAATAATGATCCAACATGAGGCGGGACATCCCACGAATGAAGGTTCGGCTCACATTCATACCCCCAAACCACCAAGATTTCTTCGAAACCTTTGGGATGATAGAATGTTGCCATCGCTCCAATTCTCATTACCTCCATGTATACTGCCAGCTGACGAGTGACTGTTGACGTAAAATAGCATTAAAATCGGTCGTAAATATTGCCTTACATAGCGCCCACCTGTGCAAGGGAGTCCGCTCCCTCATTACCCAGAATCGAACAATGAGAAGAGACCCATACAAAAGTGATGATAAAATAACGCGAAGATAAAGCACTTAGAAGCTCCGGTATTTTTATGAGAAAATACGGCTTCGAGGAGCGAATATCCTCTATTGTACTGAAACTATCCATGAAATTGATAGACTAATCCGGTGAAAGTGAGGCAACAATTTCTAGCACAAAGTGCATTGCCACAAAATTTTATTAAATATACCAAATCTTGCTGACTTCTCAATCAATGATCCGTCAGTGAAAAACGATTTAGTGGAATCAACTTGGCCAAACTTTTCAGCAAATATCACCGGAGCAATCTTAGTACGATAATGCTCTGGGATTCCATGAAGCTCGATTGGGAATGTTAGGCGAAGGGCTGACATCCTGTGTTATTTACAATTGTTACAAAGTCATGAAGCGAGTTTCAGGATTCAACTCAAGGAGCTTCTCAAAGTTTTCGATTGCCTGGGCGTTCATAACTTCACACCTGGTGAGGAGCCGGAGAGATAATTTTTAAAACTGATCTGAGAGTGGGAACATGCAAGACAGCACTTCAAGGCTCATAGTATGAGTCGAGTGAATACAACCTAATGCCATGCAAATACACCGATACTGAATACGTTCAAGTTTGATGATGCACGACCGAGCCGCTGACTTAAAACAAAAACTATCGTATTCTAAATCAGGAAGCTGTAGACTTTCCATGAGAGTAGTTCATATGTTTATCAGTACAGCAAATTGTACAAATTACTATTTCTATTATTGCTATGTCTGAATTTATTTATTGATCTATTTATTATACACCATCTTCGACTATGTCGTACAGACTGATTACTTAGAATTACTTGATCTAAACCTCTAATTCTAGTACTGTGATGACATGCGTACCCCTGCGCATTCGAACAAAGCGAACGTCAAACGTTCGTGCGCCTTCGGGCGATCTGAATATTAGCGTCGGTTTCCTGACCGGTCTGAATAAACAGGAACATCAGTTTTCTTCTAGACTCTGAACTGAATAACAGGTTTATTGATAGTGCTTATATCACGGTGTCTTGGCAGTGTAGTTCGCCGCGCGCTCCACCTCGGAATACGTTGAAAAGTCGGATAAGTTTAATTACAAAGAATCCTCTAGTAAAGGGGAAGTTTTAAAAGTGGCGACGAGAAAAAAAAAACTAAGGCGTACATTTTATTGTGTCTGACTGTGTTTCACGGTGAACCTTTCCTGCAGCTGATAAACAGCCGACATTAATTTGCAGCAGCGGCGAGGCCATCATTTGGGTTGTTTCCACACGATACGGAAAACGACAGTAAGCGGTATCAGGTAAAGTGGAAAAACCGTAAGTATAAACTGCAAAAAGGGTGCAAAGGCGCAATTTTATAAGTTCGAAACAGCCATCTTTGCGGTTGGCTGGCGTCGTTTTTTCTCCATTGTTATTGCTTTCGGGGAGAGAGACAGAAAACGGTGAAACAGTTTTTTTTTTGTTGATCGTTTGATCAAACTGAATTGATTTCGACAGGGTGACCAGTTTGCGCTCGTGAGAAATAGTGATTCCTTTAAAAAAAAAATATATATATATATATATATATATTTATATATGGTTTGGTTTTTGTTTCGCTAATATAATTAGATATTAACAAGTTCTTTATATAAAATTTTCCAATTAGAACCGAAAGGTGCTTTAATCGTTAGCGGAACCGGGTCTTGGAAATTGAGTAGTGGTTTTATCACTCGCTGCATTTCCGACCAACGGAGCGAGGTACGATAGTTGACCTGTTGGATTCTTCGAGGACCGGTTAACCGATTGGTCTGGAGTTGGCCGCAACGGAAGAACAAAAGGTGGCACCTTAGACCCCGAATCGTCGAAGCCTCGGTTGTGAAGAAGTCGTTGAGCTGCGAGTCGTCGTCAAGGTCATCTGAAAATCGATCTCAAAGGCAGGATTTGGTCCGGTGAGGCATCCATTTTTGTTTACCTTACGGGTTTAGGAAGAGTGCGGACATTTTTACCATTTAGTTCAATTCCCAGTTTTCTAATTGTGCTATTGTTTCTTTTGTTTTTATCTTTTGTTGCAATTTCGTTTGATTAATTGTTGTATTTTGCCATTTTGGATAGATTCCATTGAACAATTGTTCTGATCATCTCGCGCTACTGATATCATATTCTTTTACTGACAATTTTGATTGTATAAAAAGAGTCCCAAAGATGAGTGCAAATATGGCCATTACTATTGAGCCTTACAGGCGTGGCGCTTCCTTCAACGACTGGTTCACACGGTTGAAGTACTTCTTCCGAGTGAATAACGTTAAGGAAGAAGACAAGATGGCCTATTTTATCACTCTAAGCGGACCAGTCATGTTCGACGAAATTAAACTACTCTATCCGGCCGGCAATTTTGAAGAACATGCATTTGACGACTTGATTTCTAAGCTCAAAAGTCGCTTGGACAAAATTGAGCCCGACCTAGTGCAGCGGTATAAATTTAGCACTAGGGTGCAAAATCCGGATGAAACCACAGAGGATTTTGTATTGGCGCTCAAACTACAAGCCGAATTTTGTGGATTTAATAATTTTAAGGAAATTGCTGTTCTAGACCGTTTTATTGCGGGCATGAAGGACAAACATTTAAGACAACGTCTCCTAGGGGAGGAGAAGCTATCGCTAGCAAATGCCGAAAAGATTATCGCAACTTGGGAAGTAGCTAGGGCTAACGCTGGGGCAGCTGATGAGCGACAAAATGGAGGCTCAGGACAAGTGGCGGCTATTCAAAATGGAGCAGGGGACATTTTGGTTCTAACTTTGGAAAGTTGAAACAGACTTTAGATCTAGCTAGGAGATACCAAGAGGAAGACAATCATAGGGAGCTGCTAGTTACCGGGGCCCTGTGAAAAACCGTTTGGGGATGAGGCCATACGACGGACAGCGAGGGCAAAGACATTATGGCTCGAATATCAATCGTTTTCGGCTGGACGGGGGAAATTTCAGGAAGCAGAGGCCGGACTATACCCAGATGATTTGTAATTTCTGCGGAATGAAGTGGCACATTAAGAAGAAGTGCTTCAAGCTCAAAAACCTTGAGAGAGATGCCGTTAATCTTGTTGAGTCTTACAGGCCAGGTTCCTCGGCTGACAGGCACATCAGCGAGCTAATGGAACGGATGAGAGCAGACGATTCGGAGGGAGAAGAAAGTGATGCAGGTGATCTACAATGCATGTTGGTGTCGTCTATTAACAAAATTAGTAATCCGTGTTTGATAAATGTGATTGTGGAAGGTAAAAACCTTGAAATGGAGATAGATTGTGGCTCCTCCGTTTCGGTAATTAGTAAAAGCAGATATTTGTCTACATTTGACAACCCTTTACGCAAGTATATAAAAAAATTGATTGTGGTGAATGGGGCAAAGCTCAAAATTGAGGGAGAGGCAACGGTCTCAGTGAAATGCAAAGGCAAAGAGGAGTTATTGCAATTGTTGGTTCTTGATTGCGAAAATGATTTTTATCCTTTATTTGGTCGAACCTGGCTTGATGTGTTTTATCCAAATTGGAGGAATTTTTTTCAGACTCCTTGGCGGTAAATAATGTAAGAGATTCATCCAGTAATGATGCTGTGGAGTACATAAGGAAACATTATAGCAAAGTTTTTGAAAAAGATTTTGGCCAGCCCATCAATGGTTTTAAAGCAGAATTAGTTTTGAAAGACGAGACACCGATTTTTAAAAAGGCTTATGAAGTTCCATACAGGTTTAGAGATAAAGTTGCCGATTATTTGGATAAGCTAGAGAAGGAAAATGTAATCACACCAATCGATACAAGTGAATGGGCATCTCCTATCATCATAATTATGAAGAAAAATAATGATTTTCGATTGGTTATTGATTGCAAGGTATCAATTAACAAATCAATTGTATCTAATACCTACCCATTGCCAACGGCACAGGACGTTTTTGCGAGTTTATCTGGATGTAGCGTCTTTTGTGCTCTTGACTTGGAAGGAGCATATACGCAATTGGAATTGACGGAGAGGTCCAGGAAATTTGTAGTAATTAATACCATGAAGGGATTATATGTTTATAACAGGCTCCTGCAAGGCGCTTCTTCAAGTGCGTCTATATTCCAACAGGTAATGGACAAGGTTTTGCAGGGAATAGAAAATATTTCATGTTACCTAGATGACGTTTTGATTGCCGGGAAAAACCTAGAGGATTGCAAAAACAAACTTTTGACGGTATTGGACAGGTTGGCAAAGGCTAACATTAAGGTTAATTTTGAAAAATGTAAATTTTTGGTATCGGACCTTGTTCATCTTGGTCACGTTATTAGTAAAAATGGACTAATGCCCGTTCCCGATAAAATTTTAACAATTGAAAAGGCGAAAGCTCCTAAAAACGAGTCGCAACTTAAATCCTTTCTGGGACTGTTAAACTATTACCATAAATTTATACCTCATTTGTCTGCAAAGTTGTATCATTTGTATAATTTACTTAAGAACAATGTAAAATTCGTTTGGGATGACAACTGTCAAAAAGCATTTGAAGAGAGTAAAACTTTATTGATTAATACCCAGTTTTTGGAATTTTACGATCCCCGGAAGGCAATAGTGGTTATTTCAGACGCGTCTAGCTATGGATTAGGAGGTTTAATCGCACATGTAGTAGATGGAATGGAGAAACCAATTAGTTTCACTTCATTTTCTCTGAATGAAGCGCAAAAAAAATACCCAATTTTACACTTAGAGGCTCTGGCACTAGTATGCACCATAAAAAAATTCCATAAATATCTGTATGGCCAACATTTTACAGTTTATACTGACCATAAACCATTGGTTGGGATTTTTGGCAAAGAGGGTAAAAACTCTATTTATGTCACTAGACTTCAGCGATTCATTTTGGATTTGTCAATTTACGATTTTGAAATAGTGTATAGACCGTCAAATAAATTGGGGAACGCTGATTTTTGTTCCAGATTCCCACTTCAGCAGGGGTTCCTGAGGAATTGGATGCCGAAGTAATAAAAAGTATAAATTTTAGTAAGAACTTGCCAATTGATGCAGAGATGATCGCAGAAGCAACCAAAAGTGATGAATTCTTGCAGAAAATCAAAGGATTTATGCATAAAGGCTGGCCCAAAAGGGTAGAAAGCCGTTTTTCGGACGTCTTTGCGAACCAGCATGAGTTGGAAGTTATCGACGACTGTCTACTCTATAAAGACAGAGTAGTAATACCGATGTTACATCAAAAACAGATACTAGAGCTTTTACATGGAAATCATGCGGGTATAGCGAAAATGAAGCAGCATGCGAGACTTATGGTCTACTGGTTCGGAATCAACAAAGATATAGAAAAATACGTAGAGGGCTGCGTTGCCTGCAACAGTATGGCAATCCCTCATAAATCTGCGGAGACGTCTAAATGGACACCGACAACTAGACCATTCAGTAGGATTCATATAGATTTTTTTCTTTTTTGAGCATCGTACTTACCTGCTGATAGTTGACAGTTTCTCCAAATGGATTGAGATAGATTGGATGAAGCAAGGAACAGATTGCAATAAAGTTTTTAAAAAGATTAGTTGCTTTTTTTGCCAGATTTGGTTTGCCAGATGTTTTGGTGTCAGACAATGGTCCTCCATTTAGCTCATATGGATTTGTAAGTTTTCTTAAGAGGCAAGGTATTAAGGTGATGAAAAGTCCGCCCTACAATCCATCAAGCAACGGACAAGCAGAAAGGCTGGTCAGAACCGTGAAAGAGGTGTTAAAAAGATTCTTGCTGGAACCCGAAATTGCGGAGTTAGACTTGGAAAACCAGATAAACTTGTTTTTGATCAATTTTAGAAATAACAACTTAACGAGTGATGGGCATTTCCCATCTGAAAGAATATTTTCTTATGTACCAAAGACGCTTCTGGGTTTAGTAAACCCAAAGAATCATTACAAAAAACATCTTGCAGTACCACAGCCAGAGGATGTAATCATCCAACATGAGTTGGGCGGGAAAATCCCGAGGCATCCAAATGATGCACTTGATAACCTGATGGTGGGTGATGAAGTGTGGTATAGGACCAACAATCCCTCCAGTCAGGCCAGATGGGTCAAGGCAATTTTTAGTAAAAAGTATTCTCAAAATATCTTCCAGATACATGTTGGAAACGTGGCCGTAATGGCTCATCGCAATCAACTTAAATTTTGCAATGATAGTCTCGGGTGGTCTTTGCCCAACGTGCTGGTGAGGAAGCTGCGAATCGACGAGGTCCACGGCCACGAACCGGAGAGAGAAACGAATGTTGACGAGATACAGCCAGGCGATGACCCCAGACTGGCGGAACCGACTCCAAAGGGAGGTGCCTGCGGTAGTAAAAGGAAGTTACCTATTCCCGAGACTGGACAACCCGACGGACCCCGACGATCCAAACGAAAGCGGAAAGAAAAGCGAGATAAGGAGTATTACTACCAGTTCTGATTTTTTTGGTCTTTATCGAACGTTCGGATTTTCATATTTAAGAGATGCTGAATTTGAACTTAACATTATTTTAATTGAATCCAAGTTGGCCATGGCCAAATTCTAACCATTTTTTCGAAAGGGGGAAGAATTGTGATGACATGCGTACCCCTGCGCATTCGAACAAAGCGAACGTCAAACGTTCGTGCGCCTTCGGGCGATCTGAATATTAGCGGCGGTTTCCTGACCGGTCTGAATAAACAGGAACATCAGTTTTCTTCTAGACTCTGAACTGAATAACAGGTTTATTGATAGTGCTTATATCACGGTGTCTTGGCAGTGTAGTTCGCCACGCGCTCCACCTCGGAATACGTTGAAAAGTCGGATAAGTTTAATTACAAAGAATCCTCTAGTAAAGGGGAAGTTTTAAAAGTACAAAACACATTTTTAGACAAAATTAAATCAAATTCGTTACAAAAATCGTTAAAGGATCACAAACACAAGTTAAAACAATTATTGAATCCGAAGTTCGTTCTGTGAAACGGAATTGCCAGCAATGGGGAGTTTCGGAACCGACGAGGAGGAGTGTTCAACGGAATTAGTTCTAGGAGTTCGGGTTCTCTGTCGGACTAGTTTTTCGTAATGAAAAATCGGGAGTACATCATGGTTGGTTGAAAACTGAGATCGAAGTAGGTTTTTTTCGTGGAACATGGCGATTAATAACATCATAAAGAGATTCATAAAAAACTGATAGCATCTGGTCCACGGTCGTTCAATAATCAATGTCCACTAGAATGGAGTTTACCAAGTCAAAATCGCATGCGGAATAGTCAAACTTAAAACATTGATTTTGGTTGTCAAGTAATGTTGGCGCGTCGCTATCGTCAAGCAGTAAAACTACTGGTGCGTGGTGATTATCAATAGGCAACAGAGGAGACGATGGTGCAATTAAGTCAAGATATTCCGGTAAATTGGTAAATACCAAGTCCAAAAGTTTTCCATTTCAAATCGGAACCGATAAAATATTGTCCTCAGTTTCTCTTGCTACTCACGCAACAACTTTCTGAAGCGCCCTCATTTGACTCGATCACACCTCTAATCGATAACAGGCCAACGTGTATTTGTTGCTGGCGAGGAACTGATAGTGGGCATTATTTCCGTCCGTAGATCAGCAATTGCAGATGCTAGCGCGATGATAGGGGATTTTCCATCGGCTTGGTATGATATCGAGCGAAAATGAGAGTTCTCAAACAGCTCGGCACAACCATCGCACATCCAGAAAAGATTTTTCCTGTGTGATGTGAAGTACGACTGCATTGCCCGTGTTACACCTGAGCATGCGTTCGTATTGAAGAAAGCTCCACAGTAACCACGACACACAACAACATCGATTCCAGTAATTACTTCCGAGTATTTACCACAGTGTTTTGCCATCCTGATGCGCCTACACTTAGTCGTTATCAATCAGGTAAAAGCACACAACACAGATAAAAAGAAACACTGAATTTTCTGCGTTATATAATGCACATAAAGGGAATGCTAGATTTGGCAGAAAATAATGGGATATTTCATGTAAATTTAAGCCAGATAACGCCTAAATCTAGCCTGTTGCATGAAAGATTGCAAACAATATCGTTATTTACGCTCCTTTGGCTTGGAATTACATGAGGGGAAATTTTACGCGCTTGTTAAAATTAATTATTTTTTTCTGTGAAGTGATAGCATACAAGTGAGTGTTTCCGATATTGACAAGCAGATGTCACTTCAGCGGAAAAAATGGCGTGAGGAGTAGTAGGCTTTTGTTATGTAGCAAACAAGCAAAACACAAGCCACTCGCGAAGGTGGTAAAAACAACACCTTCGTAATTAATGGCAAACACGCACAACTGTCAAAAGCACGAAGCAGTTGTTGACACCAAGAAAATATTCGTTTATTGTACGAAAATAATAGAAGGACGAATATGTTGTCACATATTAAAAAGAAGTTTTTTTCTGGTGGTTGCATGAATGACTTACAAATCTACTATATCTACTCAATATGTAATTAAAAAAAAGCGCAATGTTTCTGACAAGGGATTCAATCCTGTATTTCTGGACAGAGTTGGTACTGACACCGTGGTTGATCTCATTAGGCCATGGTGACTCGTGAGAAGATGCTTGATTAATGAGCATGAAGTTATATTTCTCGACAGCGCTTTAATTTTTATTTTGGGATACATAAATTATGTTCACCCATCCCAGCAGCAACACCATCATGCATTGGTACGATAAAAAGGAAGCAGCGATTGGCTGGTCTTCACGAAATTTATTTCGTGCATTTCACAAAATGGTGTTATGATAGAATTTCATCAGATAAAAAGAATATGAATGTTTCATACAATATTCGAGACATTTGTTCTATGACCAAAACCCATGTTAACAAAACGAGTGAAAGCTTATTTACGATCAGGTGGATTCGGTGGTTGCTGGATGTATTAGTTTCGTTTTGAGCTCAATGTTCACGGATAGCGATAGTATAGATTGATGGTGGCAATCAAACGTCAATTAATACTCCTGGTTGACAAGAATTAACCCAAATGACTTGAACGGATAGAAAAGCAATTTTCAATTCCTGCCGTTGGTCAGGTAATCCATTCTTTGATTTTATTACCGTTTTCGTCAGTTAACGACGACGATGGTCTACTACTTCTCTCATCCTCGTTCACACAAGTTACGGCAAAAAACTGTTTTTTTAAGTTCCTCCATAAGGAAAGTTAGAAAAACTGTTATAAAACGATACGTTAGAATTTCTTCAGCAAAGTTTCATTAAATTAAAATATCTACAATTCTGTTGAAGCAATAAATCCTCTAAATCATAAAAATACAAAGTTGAAATTTTTATTAAGAACATAAATGGACAACCCTAGTCACAACCCGAACCAAAAGATAGATCTTATTTTAAAAATCAAATCTCCCTTAGACACCATCTGTCTAAAGTTAATGGTTTTCGTGTTATCGATTTTTGTCGCGAAATTTATCCATTCGGACCATAGTGCACTGATAAACGACTGTTTTCTTAAAAGTATCGATGCCGAAACATTTTTTAAAAATTAGCAATGTTACCGCAGTCGTTTTTAACACAGCTTAATACTAACTCGTTATTTTTCAAATCCATTTTGAAAATTTTACAGAATCGAATACAAACACAAATGCAGAAAAAATGAAAATTGTACAGAATCGAATACAAACACAAACGCAGATTTACTCGAAACGGTATATCCAATTTTAACAAAGCTAAAACTATCAAGCTAAATCTTTCATAGAATGTCAATGACAGATGTGCCAACCTAAAAACAAAATCTCAAATCGGGTGACTTTTTGATCTAGATGGTACCTAAACAAACAGTACATTTAATTTTTATTGAGCTACGTAAATATAGGATCTATGGAATTAAGAACAAATCGGCTACTCTTCCTTATAAGCACGGGAACATTGACCAAAGTGGAACATTCCAGATACATCATCAAAGTTTCTTGAGTTGGAAAGTGTCCACAAAAATTACTTCATGGAATAAACAGTAAAACATCAGGGTAATTTGAAATTGCACGACTATCAACCAAAACCATGTTAAAACTGCTCCCTCAAACAAAAGCGTTACAAAAAGTGCCACGAACAGTTGATGCTTTTTATCATATTTATTCTAAAATGCCGTAAGCATTCACATGAGTAGTTATCATTCCAAATGTTTTGTTCATGGGTGTGGTGAAAATTCATCTCACTGCTTGTTTTTGCTTCGATTTGAGCAAAACTCTAGTTATGTATAGCCTGAAGGAATGCACTGATGTCTGTTACGAAAGGTTTTGTTCGCGTGTAGAGCAACTTTGGCGCTTGCAGATTTTGAACGAATCATTTTCCCACTGCAACATCAGTATGATTTCAGCACTGCTTGGTATCTGTGGAATTCTAATTGGAGAATATCTTTCAATTGGTAGAGAATAACACAAATCATACAGCCACCGAGATCCAAAATCTCATGAGCTGGAAAACATACCCTACAATCAGCTAGTGCCGTCACTAATAGAGTACACATTATTTCAAGTCATTGCCATGGGCTTAGTTTACTATGATGCAATTAAAAAACATCACGTACTTTTGTAATAGATCCACTTTGTATAGTTGTATTAGGACCGGTCAGAACAAACTCTTAACCCTTGAAAACATGATTTTTTTGTAAAAAAAAAATGCATGCACTACACTGATAGGCAAAATAAAGTGCCCACCTCTTCGTTTTTTTAATTTCTCTCATTTACTTGGTTCAAATTAAAGTAAACACACTGTATTTTTTTATTATCTTATTTTTTATATTCTTTTTAAGTTTCACTTATGGAATACTGAAAAAAAGGAGTTTTACTTAAAGAAAAATAAATCAATTTGTGTTGAAAAAAAAAACAGTGACAAAATAAAGTGCCCAGTAATAAAGTGAAAGTAAAATAAAAGCATTTAATTAATTGATCTGTCCTCCATTGGCCTTCAGGACCTCCTACAGGCTCTTCAATATGCTCTCGACCAGGTTCTTTAGGTGCTGTGGATCTAGCTCTTCCCAGGCGCGCTACAGGGCTTCAAAATAGTTATTTTTATTGGTAACACCAGTTTTGTCAACCCTGGCATCGAGAATCGTCCACAAATTCTCGATGGGATTGAGGTCCGGGCTTTGTGGAGGCCATTCCAGCGGTTTGATCCGACAAGACCGTCCTGCTGGAATACGAACTGCTCTTCAAGGCCCGTCTGAATCAGCGAAACCTCCAGATTTTCTCGCAGGATGTTGATGTAAGAATCTGCCGTCATTATCCCGTCGATTTTCACAATGCTTCCCACTCCACCCTACAAAAAACACCCCCAGACCATCACATTTCCTCCTCCAAGATTCATCGTGCCTTGGATGTGGCGCTCCTGAAGCTCCTCATCCGATCTGCACCAAACACGAACCCGCCGCTTTCGGTTAAACAGCTCGAATTTTGATTCGTCCGTCCAGAGAACCGTTTTCCAGAACTCCAGGGGCTTATCAGCATGCTCCTTAGCAAACTTAAGCCGTTTGGCTTTGTTTGCCTGGCTGATAAATGGGCGCTTCCGGACTAGTTTGCTATTCAACCCCTGTGCTACGAGACGGCGACGAACAGTTCGACCGGAAACTGATAACTGAAGGGTTTCCTGGATCTCGCGCACAGTTACCTTCGGGTTCTTCTTGACTTCGCGCATGATCTTGGTGTCCGTTCTCGCATCCGTTTTCCGCTTCCTGCCTCTGCCAGGCCGATCCACCACTGATCCAAACGTTTTAAGCTTCAGAAGAATTTTGCCATCCGCTGCCTTACTGATACTGTACTTCTTGGCGACAGCCCGGTGCGATTCACCGTTTTGCACATCACGAACGACCAATTTTCGGATACACAAGGGAATTGCTTTCGAAAGCACTGCGTTCTCCACTTTTTTCAATTGAATCAAATGCGATCACGTATACAAATGCACCAGGTTGAGCCGTTTGCTTCAAAACATGTCAAAATATCAAAACATAAACAATCGAGGGGTCTTCCAATGGATACTTATCGAAAACATCGATTTTTGAAGTGGGCACTTTATTTTGTCACTGTTTTTTTTTTTCAACAAAAATTGATCTTTTAAAACTTAAAGTAAAACTTTTCAGTATTCCATAAGTGAAACTTAAAAAGAATATTAAAAAAAAAATTAAAAAAAAAATACACTGTGTTTATTTTAATTTGAACCAAGTAAATGAGAGAAATTGAAAAAACGAAGAGGTGGGCACTTTATTTTGCCTATCAGTGTATATCAAAACAGTGGATGGAAAGGGTAAAAACAGGTATGTTTCCAAATTTCAGCAGTATAGTATGCACTTAAGGGTTGAAATGCTTGAAATGACATAACCCAAATCTACGTTGGCAGCCCGAAAGATTGTTGCATGCATTTGGGCTGAAGTATATCCCCAAGAAGATTGACTACAATTTCAAATTGCAATCGTTCTTCTGGAGGCTTTTTAATCCAGTTCAAGAGTGCTTCCAGACGATACAGTTTGGGGTGCCATTGTGGGTACAAAAAAAATCAATTTCAGTTCCTATCAACAGAATAAATCGAGCCAGCAGCCCCAGAATGGAACCGTAAAACGGGTTGGCGAGGAAATGGGATGAAAATGAGATAAAGAGAAGTGGTTTCAACAAATTGGCTCTACACCATGCGAGCACAGAACCATGACTGTAATGTTGATTTCGGTAAATTGAAAAAATCTACTTTCAAGCGCATGAAAGAGTGCATTCTAACCAACCGCTTATTTGGACTTTAACAGCATTATGAAAAAATAGTTAAATTGAAGAATAGGCTAAAGTGTTCTACGATGGTCGAGTAGAAATGTTTTGTTTTCGGATAAAAGTCACTTTTTTTTAACAATTCAAACACACTACATATAAAACTAAACACTTAGACATATGGCGCTTGGAGTTAATTTTTTTATTATGATTCTAACAATATTCGAACATTAATGGCTTTAATGTAATGAATTGTACAAACTGTAAAATGCCTAGTATAAATATGTATGTTAGGCCAAGCACGTGGATGACCCTATAAGGAAGGTTATATGATAAGGAATATAAGTTATTAACACGTTAGAAGTTTACGGCATAATTAATATTTGTTTGTGATTTGAGAGTAGAATAATGCATGAGGCTCCTCCAGCCTTCAAAACTTAGACAAATTGAATTCAAGTTTTTTTTTAATTTCATTTCCACGACTATGATATTGCATTCTTTCATTGATCTTAAAATTTTATGTGCTGTCTGCTCCCGGGGAACATCATTCCGTTCCTTTTGTTTCATATGCTCAACCAAGAACAGAAAATTGCATCTGTACCATGTGGTATCTAATTGAAAGCTGCAGTAAATTCAGCACCGTTCGAAAGATTTATCGCATTTTCAAATGTATCTCCAGCTGCCGGTAGCATCACCATTGAGACTCGCTCTGATTCGTTGCATAGTGCTGCTTTCTGTTCTGTCTTCAACCTAAAAGGTGTGACGCTTTTCACAGCAGCAATTTTGAAACCAATCCCTTTTCGGGAAAGCAATTTGTATGCACCAGAAGAATTTTCGCTTGACAGCCCAGTAATGTAGTGCTACATGTGCTTTATAGATGGAAATTTTAATAAAACTCGATACAAGAATTGATTGTATTGAGGTGCAGTAACATACATAGTCACATCTTGATGCATCTTTTGTTAAGCTTATGGTGAAAACTATAATATATGCCCGGCTACGAGCATATTTGCGAAATTGAGACAAGCTCTTTTTTAAACATAAAGTTCCTTTATTTGTTCAGGCTGAATGGAACTCAGTTGAAAAATCGAACCGGTTACCGATTAGCATATACATTAGAAAGCCTTAAAACCAATGGGATAAAACCAATAACTCGCGGTCGTCTCGAGGTTGATTGTAATTACAATTTAACGTTTGCATTAAAAAAAATGGACAAAAATTGCCGATTTTTCATGGGTTTACCTTCACTGAACACACTGACAAAACTACCCATGCAGCAGAAATTGTAGTAACGTAGTGAGTCAGCAAACAAAATTTGACAGCTCTATCAGTCGAACTCTGATCGTGATGGCAAAAACAGTGAAGCAACTCCGTTCAGAAGTGTGCGCGTTTAAAGGACGGCACCCCACCGCGTCGAAAACGGACATTTGCGGCACATGAACATACTTGTCAGAAAGCGGAAGTCGCGTCCACTAGTTTCGGAGCTGCAGGCAATGACGCAGCGGCAGCGGCTGAATATGATGGTCAACTCGATTTTCCTGGTGAATTGTTACGTGGCGGTGGTGATGGGCGACGAGACCTATCTCACCCTAGATGGCAACGACTGGCAGGGCATTTCGTATTCTACTTTCCCCAAACAGGAAGTGCGCTCAGAGGTGAAGTTCATTTCACACACCAAGTTCCCCAAGAAGGTGATGCTGTGGCTGACAATCAGCGAGAAGGGGATGTCAAAGCCGCTCTTCTTTCGCTCTGAACTGGCCGTGAATGGGTAAATTTAAAGTACAAAATGCCTGCCGAAAGTTGCGTCGTTCATCAAGAAATACTATACGAGCAAAGACGCAGTGTTCTGGCCGGATTTGGCGTCGGCCCACTACTCGAAGCAATCGTTGGAGGAAATGGAGCGGCTGAATATTGATGTGGTACCCAAGTCGGCGAACCAGCCCAACGTCCCCCAGATGGATTCTATTGAAAATTTCTGGGCCAACCTGAAGCGTAAGATCTACTCCAACAATTTTGTCATGAAAACTGTGGAGGAATTGATAAATAAAAAGAAGAATGAAGGCCGCTAGCAAGGGCATAGAACTGTTTTGCAAGTAAGCTAAAACAATTACCATCCATGGGAAATTTATCAACCTCGGTCACGCCCAATGCTTGCCAGATCACGCTCCACCTGGTCCGCCCATCTTGCTCTCTGCGCTCCACGCCTTCTTGTGCCCACCGGATCAGTAGCGAACACCAACTTTGCAGGGTTGTTATCCGGCATTCTTGCAACATGCCCTGCCCACCGTATCTTTCCGGCTTTGGCCACCTTCTGGGATACTGGGTTCAGCGTGCAGCGAGCTCGTGTTTCATCCTTCGCCGCCACACACCGTTCTCCTGCACACCACCGAAGATCGTCTTTAGCACGCGTCGCTCGAAAACTCCAAGTGCTTGCAGGTCCTCCTCGAGCATGGTCCATGTATTGTGTCCGTAGAGGACCACCGGTCTTATTAGCGTTTTGTACATGGTGCATTTGGTGCGGGGTGAATCTTTTTAGACCGCAGCTTCTTCTGGACCCCGTAGTATGTACGACTTCTACTGATGATGCGTATTCGAATTTCACGACTCGTATTGTTGTCAGCCGTCAGTAAGGATCCGAGGTAGACAAATTCAATCTCCTCCTCAAAGGTATCCCAGTCTATCGTGGCATTACTTCTTAGGCGGATCCGGTCTCGTTTGGTTCCGCCTACCAGCATGTACTTTGTTTTCGGCGTATTCACCACCAGTCCGATCTTTGCTGCTTCGCGTTTCAGGCGGGTGTACAGCTCTGCCACCGTTCCAAATGTTCTTGCAATAATGTCCGTGTCGTCCGCAAAGCACACAAATTGACCAGATTTCGTGAAAATCGTAGCCCGGCTGTTGAACCCGGCTCGTCGCATTACACTTTCCAGAGCAATGTTGAATAGTAGGCATGAGAGTCCGTCACCTTGTCGCAGTCTCCGACGAGATTCGAATGAACCTGGATAGTTCACCCGTAACCCTTACACAGTTTTGCATACCGTCCATCGCTGCATTGGTGAGTCTGATCAGCTTCCCAGGAAAGCCGTTTTCCTCCATATTTTTCCATAGCTCTGTGCAGTCGATACTGTCGTATGCCGCCTTGAAGTCGATGAACAGGTGATGCGTTAGTATTTACGGCATTTCTGGAGGATTTGCCTTACAGTGAAGGTCTGGTCCGTTGTCGATCGGCCGTCAATGAAGCCGGCTTGATAGCTTCCCACGAACTCATTCGTTTATGGTGACAGACGACAAAATATGATCTGGGATAGCACTTTATAGGCGACATTCAGAATTGTGATCGTTCTGATGTTCTCACATTCCAAATGATCGCCTTTTTTATGTATGGGGCAGATTACACCTTCCTTCAACTCCTCCGGTTTCCCAGAATCTGCTTTCATCCGTTGCTAGCAGCTGGCTAACTTTTCTGGGCCTATCTTGATGCGTTCAGTTGCGATACCATCTCTACCAGTTGCTTTGTTGGTTTTGAGCTGGTGGATGGCATCCTTAACTTCCCCAACAGTGGGAGTTGGATCATTTCCTTCTTCTGCTGCACTGACGTAGTCGTTTCCTCCGTTACCTTGGTCTCCCTTGCCAACATTCTGCACACCATTCAGGTGCTCATTGAAGTTCTGCTTCCGCCTTTCGATCACCTCACGTCCGTCCGTCAGGAGGCTCCCATCTTTATCCCTGCAAATTTCGGCTCGTTGCACGAAGCCGTTGCAGGATGTGTTGAACTTCTGGTAGAACTTCTGTGTCTCTTGGGAACGGCATAGCAGCTCCATTTCCTCGCACTCCACTTCTTCCAGGTGGCGTTTTTTCTCTCGAAAGACGCGGGTCTGCTGTTTTCGCTTCTGCTCATAACGTTCCACGTTCTGCCGGGTTCCTTGCTGCAGCATTACCGCCCGCGCTGCATTCTTCTCCTCCAGAATCGCTCTGCACTCCTCGTCGAACCATTCTTTCTGTCGACTCCGTTCCAATTTTTGTGACGGTCGCAATGCATTTTTTTAAAATTTGTATCCCAGTATAGAAAACAAAGGCGTAGCCCTACGTCAAAAGTCTCGTTTGCAGAACTCCTTATAAAATATTGCCAATGCCTCAACCCACCTTCCGTTGCATCCACTGAAAGCTCCAACGAATTATCTGTCTTAGCTTTTTTATATCAACATCCGAAAAAGTCCTTTTTTTATGCAAACGTTAAACCACAGACAGACGTTTAAGCAAGAGCAAAATTAATCGATAACTTTGTGTAAATTTTCAAATCGCTAGCAAGCGCTAGCGTAAGCAACTGTTGCTTCACTAACGCTACGTAGTTCACTTAGTCGATGTGCCCACTGATGTGGTGAAGTTGCGGCATCTGCTAGCATGTCAAAATATCACTCCGTCGTTCGCCACATGCCACCCGATATTGACACGATGTTTTGACGTGCAATTATATGCCACAAAGCGTCTACAAAACTGACAAATTTTCTTTTTTCTAAATGCTTAGTGACATTTGGCGATTCCTTTCAAATTGACGGTTGCGGAAATTTACACAAGTCGAGATTTAAGCTTGAATGGCTGTGGTTAAACGTTGAACGTTATGCAAACGAAAACGTTGT
The DNA here is from genome assembly GCA_034211315.2 of Aedes japonicus. NCBI lineage: Eukaryota > Metazoa > Arthropoda > Insecta > Diptera > Culicidae > Aedes > Aedes japonicus. The sequence continues at coordinate 146,010 of JASCZW010006213.1, forward strand.
TTTCGAGCCCAACATGGCACAAATGAGCGTTTAAAGAATAATGATAGGGCGTGAGCAAAAACATCACCCGAATTATGTCTCGACTCACATCCAACCCCCCAAACCAACATTATTGCCTGTGCTGCCAGCTAACAAGTTATTTCTGACAGATATAGCACCCACCCTAGCAAGAGAGTCCACTGTCTTATTGCCTCACACACAAGTGAAAATAAAAGAGCGTAAAAGTAGAGCTCTTGGGTTTTTCATGCGAAAATAAGAGGTATGCCTTACCGGCCTCAAGGAGCGAATAACCTCTTTAAAACTGAGACTATCCGTAAAAATGAAAAATAGATTCGGTGTCAATGAGGCAACAGTTTCTATCGAAAACTTTATTGCCACTTATTCAGTGACAGCAACAAAACAAGGACCTTGAAGTTTTCGAGTGGCGCTATGAATTGCAGTATTGTAAACACCAAAGCCAGTGGACTCAACTATCAAAGACCCGTCACTGAAAAACATTTTAGTGGATTTTTTTTTTGCTGCATCACCGGAGTAATCATAAGACGAGGCTGCCGATGATGATGATCCCCCTAAATCAAAATGAACGGAAATGTTGAAGTCAGAGAAACAAACACAATTGGGAGTATTCGGCGAAGGGCTAACATCCTGTGTTATGATCAAATGGTACAAAGTTCTGAAGCGAGAAGCTTCTCAAAGTTTTCGATCACCTGGGGCTTCATAACACCTGATAAGTAGCCGTAGAGATAATTCTACAAACCAATCTGAGAGTGGAAACATGCCAGCCAGCAATTCAAGACTCATCGTGTGAGTTGAGCAACCTAACGCGATACAAAGACACCGATACTCCAGTTTCATTATGTTGACCGACCCGCCGACTAAAAACAAAATCTACCGTACTCTAAAACCGACAAAATCATTGCCCGGTAGAACATAGGAAATATTGCCAAATTTCTGTAATCGTGCATGGAAAGATGATCCTTTGGCTTTAGATACTCAATGTGGAATCTCCAGGTGCACGTTGAATCGAACCAGACCCCAAGATATTTAAACGACATGGAATGAGTTATCGGTGTACCCCAAATTTGAAGCTTCGGTTGTGCTGGGTTATGCTTCCTAGAAAAAGCTACCAATTCAGTTTTCTCCGTAATGAATTCGATACCTAGCTTTAGACCTTAAGTAGACAAACTGTCTTATGTATCCTGTAAGGGTGCTTGCAGATAGACCCCATTGGGGGCCCCGTGATAGACATTACGCCGTCACCCTAGTAGCACACTTGTTGCCATTCGGTTGAGATAATATAAATATGACTTGCTAAGTCATAATCAAGTTACTACAACTAATTATGACCGTAGTGTGCTACTTGGGCATCTGCAAGTTGTCTCAACGTTCAGTTGTAACTTAGATAACCGTCAATGTTTTTGACATAAAAATTATACAAAAGTGGGCTTAATATGAGCCCTGGGGGAGACCCATGAAGCTATTCCTAGAAACTGTAGAGGTTCCATTAGAAAAGCTCATATGTTTCTCTGACAGCAAATTGTACAAAAAGTTATTCATAATTTAAAAAAAAGCCACAAGCGTGGAGTTAATCTGAAAGAACTTCAACAGATACTGAATCAAAAGCCCCCTTGACATCAAAAAATACAGAAACCATTTGCTCTTTTTTAGCAAAAACTAACTGAATATCTGTGGAAAGCAACGCAAGACAGTCGTTCGTTCCCTTACCCCTACGGAATCCATATTGAGTATCTGTAAGCAGGTGATCCGTCTCGACCCATTTCCTACACCCCTGATAAACGTACCCCGATTTCAAAGTGCAGCTTCAGTGATGGTTGTAATATTCATAGTTGACATCAGACTGAAGTCCATAGTTGATCCTAGTATACTTTAATATGTATTGTATTATTTAATAGCTTTATCGCACTTAGGTTCAATGGAAAAAGAACACTTCCGTTCGGTCTCCTTTCCATCCGACCGTCGTGCAGTACGGAAGCACAATTGTAATCCGCTAGTTAAATCAAATGAACTATTTAGGTTAATTAAATAGTGTCTTTAGTGTCTCCTTCCTTCTTCGAAACATATCAAGTTGGCGATGAGGATCAAAACGTTTATACTCGTGCTGGAAGTGAAAGTTGCGAACTGTCAAACGGTCGTCTACACGTGTTTGAGAAACTAACCCCAACAATTATGTAAAGTAATCAATGCGGCTAATGGAAACGATAGTGGTAGTGTATCCAGTGCAGTTAAGCAGGAAACGCATGGCGTAGCTCCTGTAGTTTGAGCTGGAATGTTTGGCCAGATCGAGCACTTTGTCGTTGGAGAGAACTTTGAAGAATACGTCAACCGTCTAGAAATGTTCTTCCTTGTAAACGACATGCCGGACAACTAAAACGTTCCCGTGTTGGTTACAGTCGCTGTTCCCAGCCTGTACACAATCGCTGCCAGATTCTGTGCCCCGGAAGATCCCCGTACAAAGTAGTATGGGGATCTGGTCCGTCTTCTCAAAGAGCATTTGGATCCAACCACGAATGTCGTCGCAGAACGGTATAAGTTCCGGAAATGTGAGCAGCACGTCTCACAAAGCATAACGGAATTCATAATCAGCCTAAAAGCCACCGCTCAACCGTGCAAATTCGAAGCGTTCCTGTCGAACTCACTGCGAGATCAGTTCGTCGCAGGCATCCGGGATCAGAGCCTCCGGAAGAAATTATTAACGGAACCGGGCCTGACATTCGACAAAGCTTGTTCGCTAGCTCGAAGTTGAGAAGCGGCTTTGAGCCAGAACAAGGAAATGTCCGGTCAACTGCCGCCGAAGCTCAGAGTGCTCAGAAAGGAGGTGAGTCATAAGTCGAAACCGAAACGAAGCCATCAGGAAAAGGAGGAAAGCAAATCAAGTCGTGCCAGTCAGTCCAAGTCAACAAAACCATGCTATCGGTGTAGTCGCCATCACGATCCAAACACGTGCCCAGCACGCAGCTGGACGTGTTACTCGTGTGGGAAAATGGGTCACGTTTCTACAAGCTGTCGTCTTAAAAATAGCCAGTCCAAGACTGGTGGAAGCAATCGCGTCGCGGAAACGTCGGAAGCCGTCGAAGTCCTTCGTTTGAATATGCTGGGTGGTCACATCGAGTCAGTTGAGAAGTCGTCCATGTCAAACCAACCGGAGGAAGAAAACAAGCAGTCAATACAATAGATTTGTCTGGAGCTTACCTACAAGCTCCCTTTTCTGAATCATCTCAGATTTTGTGTACGATAAACACACATCGTGGTCTTTTCGTTACACTCGAATGCCTTTCGGTATAACTTCCGCCCCCGCAATTTTTCAGTCGATCATAGATCAGATTTTGCTCGATTCGCCAGGCATTGCCTACCTGGACGACATTGTAGTGGGTGGGGCTAGCTACGTTGAATGTCAGCATAACTTGTTATGATGCTTCAAAAGCTAAACGCCCATAACGTTCGAATAAATTTTTCTAAATCTTGTTTTTTCAAAAGCGTGATTGAGTATCTAGGTCATACTATTACGTCTGATGGTATACGTCCTAGCCAGATGAAAATAAAGGCAAGAGTAGACGCCCCTTCCCCAGAAAACGTTTATCAACTCCAAGCGTATCTTAGGTTACTACTATCACAGGTTTCTTCCAAATCTGTCGATTGAACTTCGGCCTTTGTACATTTTACTAGTTGCATGTTGCATTCGAGAGAACTAAAAAGTTGTTGGTGGATAACAACTTACTCGAGCCATATGATCCGTTGTAACCCGTAAAATGGTTCCAAAATCGTAAATTTGGAAATTGTCCGTAAACATCAAAATTTAGATCCAATTTTGTCTCGGGTGTATGATTATGTTTCCCGTGGATGGCCGAAAAATGTTGATCTTTCAGTCAAGTTGTATTCTCGAGTGAGTTGTCATTTAGGAATCGAGAATGGAGTGTTATACTTCGATGTTAGGGTTGTTGTCCCCGATAGTCTGAGATCGATTGTAGTAGAACAGATGCATTCTAACCACGATGGAATCGTTCGAATGAAGATGTTGGGTAGATCGTATGTATGGTGGAAAATTTTTGATAAAGATGTAGTTGAGTATGTTAAAAAAGGTTTGCCAACAACGCCAAGGCGTGCCTAAAAAACTAGTTGAGACTAAATGGCCAACAAGTGAACGTCCCTTCCAAAGGATTCACATGGATATATTTTATTTCGACTAGACCATGCTTTTGACCAGTTGATAGTTTTTCCAAGTTTATTGATGTTCTCCTAATGAAAGGGTCAAACAGTCTGTAGATGATAGAGCAGGTAGAATCGATTTTTGCCTACTTTGGATTAGCAGAAGAGGTTGTGACCGATAATGGTCCTCTCGTTAACTCGGAACTTTTTGTAAAATTTCTCGAGGCAAATAGTGTCAAGGTTTCAAAATCTCCACCCCAATCACCCCCAATTGAACGGGTTGGCCGAGAGAAGTGTAAGGACGGTGAAAGTCGTGTTAAAAAAGTATTTACTCGATGAAAACCAACAGTCGCTATACTTATCGCGAAAGATTAATCGGTTTTTTATAAACTACCGTAACACTCCATCAACCGTTACGAGTCGTACTCTGCGTCGATGATATTCTCATACACGCCGCGCACGTTGACGAATTTGATTAATCCGCGTAAAATCGAAGTAGAATCCGTACATCCCAAACCCGTTGTTCGAGTAAAAGATCAAATTGAACAGATTCCTACGCAAATCAAGAAGGCATTCACAGTTGGTGATAAAGTTCTATACCGGAATCATTTTAAGGAATTAATCCGTTGGATTCCCGCGATTATCGTACAGAAGCTTAGTCCGTTAACGTTCTTAATATGTGTTGAAGGAAACGTTAGAATGGTTCACGTTAATCAAATCCGATTTACAGACTTGGCCGACAAATTTCATCCTTCCATGCCGGTTGTTCAACAAATTTCAAATTGTGTCGATCAAGGCAGCGAAGACAACAACCAAGCTGCTGCGCCATCTAGAGACTCGGGTCAGAATCAGCCTCAACCAGCCAAAGATTGCTTGCAAAAGAAAGCCGGTAAAAAGAAGAAGAGTACGAAACGTCGTCGGAGTGAGTCAAAATCTCCCAAGGTGCGGCGCTATAATCGGTTGAAGGGTCAGCCAAGGATGAAGTACCCCAAATGAGCGGTTATTTTCTTCGATGCATCTCTAACTGAGATGAATCCACCTAAAAGATCATGCCGATTTGTATTAGAGAATAAGAATTGTTGGCTTGTTATATTTTTCATGCGTACAGAGAAAACGTTTTAAGCCGGGAGAGATACTGTAATATGTATTGTATTATTTTATAGCTTTACACACTTAGATTTTATTACAGTATACTGTAATTTTTTACCGAATATGAAACAGCTGAACATTCGGTAATCGATTCGGTAGTTTTTTAACTTTACAATACGTTCATTAAATTTAACTTCGCTACTGAGCTGTCAAAACTTACCGAAATGTTCTGTAAATTTTGCTGAACGATTGGTAACGTGAGCTGTCACATTTTTACCGAAAATGATTTATTTATTTATTTACACATTCGTTTGTAAATTTACAGATTCGTTTGTAAATGGGTTTTTATTGATTTTCTTTCTTTCTTGATTTTTACATTAAGAATAATTAATGAGTTAAATTGATGTGTTATTCCCTTTCAGTTTTTGTGCATTACCGTTGATGCAGATTTTAGTTTCAAATTTATTTTAGTGTTAATAAGCATTTAGAAAAATGTTTAAAAACTGCATGCTTATCTATAAATAGAAAGACAATGTATCAACATAATTTTTTTCAATGTTAAAAATATATTAGGAGCTTCCCATCAAACGCTGCTGCAACCAAATGATTCCTGGGGTAAGCCAAACACGTCCCTTCCTGGCGAGTGTGGCTATGGTCCCGGAAAGTTGCTGTCCAATCCTTCTTTTATGGCACTGATTTTTGGCTGCACCGCGAAGTTCAACAGAGCTGGTCAACATTCAACTTTAAAATGGCGGGAAAAAGTTGTGTTTGACAGCAGGGAAAAAATTAACAATCAGTTCGGTACCTTTTTTACAGTTTATTTTGCAAAAGAATAAATTTACAGTATACATTCGTAATTATATTTACAGTGTTGCGGTACTGAAGCAATTAACTGTTTCGATCGGTAGTTTTTCTACAGTTTAATGGCAGTTTTCAATAAATTAAAGAAATCCAGTATTTTTGATTGCTGGAATTTTGTGAAATGTCATTTTTTTACAATACGTTCGGTGAAATTTCTGTTTTACTGACCGAGTTCAGCAAAACAAGTACCGAACATAATTTTGGAGATTTGGTGTGTATAGCACTTAGGTTCAATGGAAAAAGAATACTTCCGTTCGGTCTCTTTTCCATCCGACCGTCGTGCAGTACGGAAGCACAATTGTAATCCGCTAGTCAAATCAAATAAGGCATAGTTTGACGGATTTCCTGACGAAGAATGAATAACCTCCCAGGTCTCCGGATCTGAATCCATTGGATTTTTTCGTTTAGCCCTACGAGCTATCCAAACTGATCCAAATTTCAATGCATTTTGAAAGTGTTTTCATTCGAAGTATTTATTATAGATCCGTAGTGTCTGCAGTCATAATACATATCTTTCATCTGAGAAGTGGGCTTCTTGATTTTTTTTAATTCAACTATCTACCATAAAATCAGGATTGTGACATCGCGTATGAAGCCTTGAAACACACACCGCCCATTTTCCGGTGACCGCCAGTGGAATTTATGCCTTCCCTGTTTCCTTCGTGATGCATACTAAATCCTGAGGCAGCTTACACTTGTATATGTACATACAGATTGCATTCATCCCCCGCACAGCATAACATAAAATTAATTACCTAGTAACGGGGATCATTCAACCGCATTCCACTGCAGCATGCACGCTTGAGGAAGTTTTCCGTTTCACAGTTAACAATGCCGCTTTCGCTATGCACCCAGGCAAAATAACAGCCTTGATAATGACGTGTACGCTTCCTAACCTTATTGCAGATCCATACGTACAATGCCAACAGAACAGAACAAGTGCGGCTCAAGCGTCAATTGAGTCGTTATCAAGACTGGTTGATCTACCGATAAGCACTCAATCAATGGATGTACGGACTTTGAAAGCATTCATTTTTATTTTCCTATAAACAAATCAATGATGCATGGTCTTTAAAGAGGTTTGCATAAACAATGTATGTAAGATTGATGCAAAAGTCGGAAAACCTTCAATAGCAAATAAGGTCTCTATCAGATGACTAATCAAATACATTTAATTTAAAACTGATTCCTCAAAGAGCTACTTTTTTGTGTTTGCATGACTCCTTTCGTTTATCATTACAATCTAATTTGGAAATATTCGAAAAGGCTTCTAGACCATTTTCTTAGCTACAATATAACTGCAAGTTTCATTTCGAATAATTGCAATGGAAAAAAGTGGTTAACCATAACAATCAATATTGGTGTTTCTATGATGTTCATATTTTCATATTTTTGTGTCGACACAACAGATTGGACGTAATCGTAGTGTTGTTTATAACAGATTTGATTCAATTTCACTTACTTTTTTTCCTTTGGTTGGGGCTCCTCCTTATGGTCCTACTTTGTTGGTACTGCTCTTGCTTTTTCTATTTTCTCCAATTTTTCATACTTCAAAAAAGTTGCAGTACTTCGCACTAATGGCTTTCATCATGTTCTTTGTTTCTTACCTTTGTTTCCTGCTATTTTGGTTTAACATGTTCTGTTTCATTTTCGTCATTTTCTTCTTCGTCATCTTCCTCTCCATCTTGTTTTCTTTATTCTCTCTCATTCACCTTCCTTTCCTTCATTCTCTTCTTCGTTTTCTTCCTTCTCATTTTCTTGTCCGTCATCTTCCTTTCTCTCCTCTTCTCTTCATCTTCACCTTCGTCATATTTTTCTTCCTATTCTTCCGCTATATTATCTTCCATTCTATCATGCTCTTCTACCATTTTATTATTTTCCTTCCCATCATCTTCTTCTTGGTTAGCTTTCTTTCTCCATCATCTGCTAATGAATACCTTCGTCATGATGATGGATATGTACTACCACCCATTGCACCAGAAACTAAATCCGACAGGTAGCTGCCTAATTTTTGTTAGACATGACTGCTTTCAATAAGCACTGTTATCCTTGTTATGCTTATAGCGAAGGCCAAAACGGGTTGGGAATAGATAGGCATCGCGATGTGACAATTGCTGGATCCAATGCACAGAAGAGAGTTACGTTATCCTCAGGGAATCTTTGCACCGATCAACGCTTATAAAACAAGTTTATGTAGTATAAGTTGTTTTACAAAACACCCTTGCGCTGAACCGGCAGACTTGTCGTACCGCAAGGGCTCAGTAGGGATTTTTGGTCAAGACCCGAAGAGTCAGTTCCACTGTGGAAATATCACATCAAGTAGTTTTTCTATCTGATGCAGAGGATCGTGTGCCTGGAGGTCACATTGAGAATTTTACTATTCACATTAGGTGTCCTCAACGTGGTAATTTTGAACCGCAACGACCAAAGGACTTTCTTTTACAGCGAAAAAAAAGTTTCGGAGATAAGTGGTACAGTGTTATGTTCGCTTACATAATAAAAATCCGACCAACGATTGTTCTCATTGATTTCATGATTGATTTGAGAGAACGTAGTAGCGTTTCGAAGTCACTGCGAGAAGACTTCGAATTAATACCGGGTAGATTGAAGTTGCCCAGAATGATAATCTCTATGGTGATAGAAAGCATCACACAGAGCATAATCAACATTATTACCAAACATACTTCATTGGAAAAGCTGTTTGGAAGACCCATTCAGAACCCTCATCCACAGGACCGAGACGACTGTGTTAAAGATGGTCGCATATAGCTGAGTGTGTCAAGAGGTTCAAGGGTTTCCTAAAAGTTCTCTTCGATGCGTGTCGGTTGCAGACATTCCATTGTTTTCACATTAGGCGCTGGCTGAGATGTTTTGAAAAAATGCACACTACTAAAAAGCCATATAAATATCGGTGCTTTGAGCCCAACTCATGCAAGCTTCGTTTAGAACAGAAGAATGCGTAAAACATTTATTTTTAAATTCAGTTAAACGTATCTCTTGTCGAGTTGCACATGTTTCGCTTTTGGGAGACCTACTGATATCACATGAAATCCTTATTTGCAATCTCAAATTTTTTTGACAAAGATAAATCACATCTCTTCTAAGATTGATAATTTGTGTGCGGTGTACTTATGATTCGATCAATTAGAGACAAACGGCTGGAAGTAATAAAATTTTCATAATCCGAAGAAGGCGAGATTGTCAGCCATAATGCGCCTTTGTATCTCTCTGCTGGTGTCATTTTCGGCGGTCTCCAATATTTTCAGATACACGGATCCGCCTACGAACTCGATTTCATCACCGTCGATATGAACTCGTAGTGCTAGCCTTACATTATCTTCTTGTGAACCTCTTCCCTTTATGTATATGGTCTGTAGTTTAATTTAATTCAATAACTACGATTCCGGCATAGTCTCAAAGTCGCGTACTACGATATCAACGTTGTCAGCGAAGCCAAAGAATTTGACGGATTTCTTTCCCATTTCGTACTACTCGTATCCAAGCATGGGAAAAATCGGTTCACTTAGCGCTAATTTTCACTCACACGCATAAACATTCAGAAGTGAGCGTTACCACTTTAAAATTATTCCAATTCTGTTCATTACTATTCTGCTTTCATTTTATTCGTAGAAAACAGAATTGAGCAAAACTGGCAGCTGATCGTACAGAGAATGGATCGGACGGTAGTAGTGTGGACGGTTTCTCATTACCTATTTTTTAGCCGCTGAATCATTTTTCAGCACCATTCTCGTTAATTAAACAGATTTGTCGTCCATTGTTTTCAAAAGCGCGATGATAATTAATCTTTCATTGAAAGTAAATAGTGTTCAGGTGGCTACGGGAAGTGGAAATACAGTTTTTTGTGAGAAAACAATAGGCAGATCCTGGCTTTTAAAAAGTAAGCAAAGACGACGAAAAACTACCTGCTTTGTGGAAATGAGGCACTAGTTGATCAATTCAGAGTGTTTTTCAGTGAAATAAACAGTGTGAACTGATTAAATATTGTGTTCTGCTGTCCTATTAGCAGTATGACAATGATTCACTGCAGGTAAGTTGATTAGTTTCGCATATTTTGTTAAGCAAACAGAAAGTGTGCATATGTGGATGAGGAAGCCATCGCTCCTGCCATAAGGGGATTCCATCGTGTATGTCCTTAACAAATGCATTCAGTTGGATTCAGCTTAGCGAGAATTATTGGATCACACTCATTTCTTCAAATTATACCTTAGACATCATTTAACATTTCAAATAATGATCTAACATGATGTTAAGCAATCTAATGCAACATAAAAACATAAAGCGTCATTTTAAACCGTATCTCTGCGCTGATCCTTCCAACTGATTGCATTTACTGAGTCAAAACAATCTCGCTTGCGTTCAGTGGCAACGCATTCATTCAATATAACGTTTAGCTGAAAATTTGTTTCGCATGATTCTGTTTTGCTCGTTTATTCTTTTTACAATGTTCGTTTTCGAGGATTCGTGTAGAATTGTGTGATAGGAAACATCACACTCGTTCATTATTGTGTTAGCAACCGAGGGCTGCTATTTTAAATCGGTGGTGCTCAAGCGAGTGAATGAGTTTTCCCATGCTTGCTCGTATCTATCGCCGCTCTTCGATTCACATCTTCCAGTGCAATCTCTACGAGATTCGAAGGGACAAGAGAGTGTCCCCGAGGCTCAGACAACAAACATCACTCAATCCATCGTTGCAGTGACCAACTGCGTCAGTTTTTCCGAAAATCCAGTTTCGTACATAATCTGTCATAGCGGATTTCGATCGATTGTGTTGTAAGTTTATTTGAAATCGATGAAAAGATGATGAGTGGGCACTTTTTGAATCGCTGAAATCCGTAATAACGTGGGCATCCATAGGTCCCGCTTGATACCGCTCCACAAATTCCTTTTTATTTGGTGGCGGTACTGAATTTAGGAGAGCAACTTGTAGGTCCGCTCAGTGGCGCTCAGTGGCGTAATTGCACAAAAGTCTAGCTTGTTTACAAATTAAGATACGACACTATATAGGATACACTATACCTGCCATCCAATTCTCCGGTAAATACTCTTTCTAACAAATCTTATTAATCTTATTAATAACCCACTGTAGCGCCCCAGGCAGTGCTTCACCACCGTATTTTGCTCATTGGGAGTTGTAATTCCTTTCCATGCACTCGTCAACATACAGTTTTTAAAAATTTGAGTATTTACTCCAAAATTGTGAATTTTTTGAAAAACTGCCATATGATTACTTTTGGCCCATAACGTAAAATGTGATTTGAATTAGGTCGAAAAGTTGTTCCGTTCTGGAGTTTTCGCCGAAAACAACCCGTGTAAAAAAAAACCTGTTACAAAAAACACCTTAGTGTACATCATTTTTCTTGTCGTCGACCAGGCCAACTGCGTAGTATGTGCCGCAGAGAGGATTCCAAGAAATAGAGCGATTCCAGAAAGATCTAAAATCGCTCTACTACTCTGAATCAAGGGAAGGAAGCAAACGTGGACCTCTCGTACACTGAAAAAATATTTCACTTAGCTATTACTGGAAACACATGCAGATATTTCCCAATACTAAAATAATTGAATTTTACATGAATACCACATACAAAAAGAAATTATACTTGACTAATCATTGACATTTCACTGGACACATATGATTGATTTGATTTTGCAAGGCATGTGAATTTCTAGTGGATATTTGATTATGTGAATATTTTTTTGGATGTACCAAACGCTTCCATGTAGAGTTAAACAGTGTGATAATTTGTACGTTATCTTTAGGAGTATAGATGCTAGAAAGATTAGTTTATGCTCCTTTTGCCTGTGGGTGAACTTATGGCATTCGAACCAAAAGCCTGGCAATAATTTCCAAGGTTATAGCGCATTATATCGCTCACTGAAATTTATTAAGTGATGTCATGAAAGAAAGTGGAAGACCGGGCAGCCTATCAAAATAACAAAGAAAATTTAAGCAAATAGTAAGCCGAAATAAATTTCATATGATTATGATGACTGCCCAAAAACGGAAACTCCACAAAAAAAAAAAAAAATTAAAAATGAAAAATGAAATTTTGATTCTCCGATAACTCTTGATTCCTTCAAGGCCTATGAATAATTTTTATATCTGTGCAGTAGAAAATGAAGGATTGAAAACAATTTTAGTTTTTGAAACATTAAATTTGTTTGGATAAAGAAGGAAAACAAATTCTAGTAGAATCCATTGTATGATTCCTTCTAAAATAATCGTAAAAAATCAGTTTATCTCTTCAAACCCGTAAGGTGGGTTGAGTTGACTAAAACTAAAGAGGATGCATAAATTTCAAGCTAAAAATTGCATAAAAAATATTGCGAAGCGATGTTACAATATAATATTATAACAAAAATTATATCTGAACTGTTTGCATGTTTGCGTATTATGGTAGCAATTGTAGACGAACCTGCATTATCATAGCCACGAATGAAAAACAATAATTTAGAATTACTATAAATACTTGGGAACTCCATGGATAATCCGATATTATATACCGTATAAAGAATATTTCTATTTTTCGTGGTAGGATAAGATTTCAGCATGCTACCTTACCGGTGTTGCGCTTCCTACATCGCGTTAGGATACAGCGTCTCTTACTCAGCCGCTAGATCTCAGGACAGACATTGCTTAAGCCGCACCTTCATGGTGGACAGACGCTCGGCAGGCTCATCCTCAATTTAGCTGATATCACAAGGACAAAAGTGCCCAGGCTGCACTACCAGCTAGGTACTCACCCTTAGCTGGCAGTCTTTGTCATCTCTTGACCCGTGGAAGCATGAGGTAGGAACTTGTGAGAACCAGAGCTATGTTGTGGGGACGCACGCTCTCTTGCGACTCGCCATTTTGCAGCCCTGGTCAGCACCAGCATCCTAGTTGTACATTAACCAACCAGTTGCCTCTTCAACTTTTTGGAGGGTTGGTGTCGGAATCTTATCATATTCCGCGCGTGTTTCTAACATGCTTACCGTCCCACCTTCATTTGCTGTAACATCTTCGTTGAGGTGCTTGCGAAAGTAAACATCATGATGGTCAGTTTGTTTTGAAGCAATTGAGATTTCTCTAACCATTCCTTGACTGGTCAAGCTGAACAGATTCATTTCAATATTTTCAACTGACCAAAAAATTTGCAAATTTGAACCGATATACCGTTGGCATAATGCATCCAAGATATATAGAAAATAGCCTCACTTCGTAAATTAACTGGTTTCACAGAATGGTAAATAATGAATCCGCTAAAAAAACCATACTTCCAATTCAAGGGACAGATTTTTTCTATGTTCTATGTAGTATTGGTAAAAAATTTAATGGAAGTGTATCAGGAAGTGGTTGTATGTTTTTCAAATGGTTCTTCTAAACAAAAATATGCAAAAAAAATGTGTTATTATTTTTCAGATGTTTAGAATATCGACTAGCCGAAATATTTTTAGTGAAAATCATTTTGGTATTTGAAAACAGTTAATGTATTTGACCAGTATATTTTTTTAGAAGAAAATAGCTAGCAATTGAATTCCTAAAGATATGATATGAATAAAAACTTTCCGAAGACTTCCGAAAGTCATTTCTCTACACTAAAGCGTGCTGAAACCGAGCCCTTGTGATACGAGGTTTCAAAAACAATATTTTCTGAACAAAATTGGCAATTGTTAGTGCACATTGCGAACGATTTCAATGGAAAACCTTTTTTTTTCAAATATCTATATGTATGCTTCAGTTATGATTGTGTCTAAAGTATAGAAATTATAATAACACGGAAAGAAACATCTACCAGCTACAGAAAACTTACTTTTGAAAAAGTTGGATTAATCAATATCCGAGTATCCACACTTAATTTCGGAAACTGGGTAAAATTTCCAGAGCACTAGATAAATGTTTCCTTCCGTGTAAGAAGATTGAAGGGCTGCTGTGCCAATAATGATGTCACGCTTAATAATTTGCATCCACAAATAACGCATGAAAGAGTTAATTGCCATTCTAAACTAACCAAAAGCAGATTTTTTTTCATTAAAGGACTGCTTGGCTATTTGTAGTAAAACAAGAAGAGCATTATTATTAATTGGCCTTCTGCTACTTTCTAAGCGATGGTGTAAGTTTTCCATCGATTGGAATTTAATTTAAATTCTTTAATGTTGATCTGACACTTCAATGTTCCTGGTTGCAGGAAAAATCCTCGTTTTCTTGCAGATTGGCATTTTGTAGTTTTAGTAAAGAGATGTTTTTTTTTCTGTCCCGAGTAGTTTCGTATGTATTGTTCGCTTTCAATGTTTCTGAATTTTACACTTCAATAATGAGCAATCTTCAGTTTCCGCTATCGAGTCAGACAAGTTGTTTGCAAAGCAAACAGCTTCTCGACAAACCTTCCGCTTAAAGTTGGAAATTGATGAAGCCACCCGTGATATTCCTTTTGACTTTGTTGAACTGGGGATATTTGATATTATGCCAGATATTGTCTCATTGGCTGCAAAGAAACTGAAAAGTTCGTTTGTCCCCGATCCTGGTGGTTTTCCAGCTATAAAAATCTGTCGATGAATTTAGCACTACCATGTTACTGCAGTAACCTAATTTTCCTTGAATTTCAAAGCAATCTTTCGTGGCACCAGTTTTCAAACGCGATGATTGGCATAATTTCATTATTTATCGGGGTATCACAAGCCTCTCAGCTATTTTTAAATTGTTTGAAATTTGTGTAGGTAGAGTTACAGTGCTGTGATATCAGCCAGGTCCTTTGCCTTTGGCCTTTTTAACATTTCAGCGATTATCTTCAGCGATATACTCATCAAAATTAAACTGATTATCGGATTTTCTTGAAATTTTCAGGGAATGAAGAACTACTAATGAGTTTTGATTTACAAAATTTGTTTTATTCAATTTCGTCTCCTATCCCGAATGCCCGCACTTTCCTTTTCACTCCACCAATCAAATTTTGTACAACCGATTTTCCCAGTGTTTTTGTTGTTTTACCCAAATTTTCTTCAATTCCAGCTCTGTTTTTATAGTTTTGGGATGTTTGCGAAGTTCCGTTTTCATAATTGCCCAGAATTTTTCAATTGGACGAAGTTCCGGTGAATTTGGTGGGTTCATATCCTTTGGCACAAAATTGACTCCGTTGGCTCGGTACCACTCCAATACGTTTCGAGCGTAGTGGCAGGATGCTACATCAGGCCAAAACAGAGTTGACCCTTTGTGCTTCTTAATGAATGGCAAGAGACGCTTTTTAAGGCACTCTTCCGTGTAAATCGCACCGTTTATTGTTCCGGAAGTGATGAAGGGAGGACTTATTTCACCACATCCGCAAATCGCCTGCCAGAGAAACGTGTGAAGTTATGACGATCCAAAACAAGTGTGTTCTAATTTCTCTACACAACAAAAAGCGTTCCCAAAGTCGTGTCCCCAATAGCATCGTTACTGTTGGTTTAAATCAGCATTCAAACCTAAATAAGTTCATTCCACATCTCTAGTCAGCCGCCTGATAGGAGAGTAAATCGAAACGACTAAACAATTAAAAACGGACTTATAATCACCATTTACCAAGATGGACCTACGAACAAACCCTTTCCTCTAACAAACTCCTTCCCTGAGATACTTGTGGGGGTGCAGTAGTATATACGGCCTCTTGCAGCAACAAGTATCCAACCAACATTCCTTCCTTCCCTAATTGATCTACACGGGCGTGGCCAGCGTCGGTATTGATCCAAAAACTGAGACCACCAGGAATTGCACATTGAGAATGATTCACTACTCCCAGGTGATATTCTGTTGGTTCTCTGTGCAATTTCAGCTGGTCTCGATCAATAACGAAGTAGCAAACCACGGGTGATCAATATGCTCATGCTCATGCTCATGCTCATCCGCAAATCGCCTGCCAGATTAGAAACTTCTTTGCAAATTTCGATAGTTTCTTCTTTCGAACATCCTCCGGAACATCGAACTTCGACTTGGCAACGAAATATTCTTGCCCAGGAAGTTGACGGAAGTCGGCCTTGACGTATGTTTCAGTCATCCATCACGATGCAACCGGATTTGGTGAGCAGCTTCGGTGTAAAGTTTCCGGGCGCGGGTTTTCGCAATGATGTTTTGTTTTTCATTCCGGTTTGGGGCTTTTGCACTTGTAAACATGTAACCCAGCACGCTTCATGGTTTTCTGCACAAAACCGACTGACACCTTAGACTTTTTAGCGACATCTCGAATTGACATGTTTGGACGGTTCTTGAATTGTTGTACGACTTTCCTGGCCATTTTACTGTCCATTGGACCACTTTTACGACCACTCCCTTCCCTCTATTGGACACTCAGACGCTCCTTGAAGGTTCTTATTACACGAGACACAGTTGTATTTGCAATTCCAAGCCTTTTAGCAATCCACCGGTGGGACGCCCCTGGATTTTGATTGTGAGTGCTCAAAATTTTCTCACGGACAGTTTCTTGTTTCGACGACATGACTGGAACTACTGAATGTATAACTATGAAACGTAAATGTAAATAATACACTATGGATAAGATTTACTCAAATTTTTAGGTTTTTTACTCATACGATTCAAAAGTTAAAGAAGATTTTCTGTGTGCCATTTTTATCGAACACACCTTTAATCATGTTATCATTGTTAGCCTCAGCTTAGTTTGAAGCGATTGAAATATGATTTAACCATTTTTAGTAGCTAACTGTGAGACTCTACTTCCATTTACTTTGTACCCATTTCATTACATTGGTTAAGCTAAGCAGAATATCATTACGATCTTTAAATAACCTAATTGTTTTGTAAATTAAATCTAGATACCTTGTATTGCACCATAGATATACCGAAAAATAGGCACAAGGATTGTAAAAAAAATTGAATGATTTCACAACAAAATCATATACTCAATTCAAGGGATTGGATTACCTTCTATGTTCATTTCAAACTTTGGTTGGTATTTGTATAATTAATTTATTTATGATTGGTATTTTGTATAACTAGGAATTTTATATGTTTAATAACTTAATATTGCATACATTTGATATCTTAACAAAAATATGAGCAAAAAACTGTGTAATGTGGATTGTGATGGTTTTATTATTGCGTGACCGATAAGTGAAAATCACTTAGTGCTTAAAAATAGTTATTTTTGTTTATTATTAGAAAAATATGGTGTTGAGTGGACAGAATATAGCTAGCAATGCAATGAATGGAGACTTTTGAAAAAGAAAACTCACAAAGACGGCATTTAATGCGAAATTTAGTAGCTGAAGATCAAGTTGCATTCATCAAATGATCCAATATGGTGCTTTGAGATTGACATTACTTCCATATTGTTTTGAAATTGGAAATTTCTTCTCATCAACATGAGACCAGAGTAGTGGACAGCAATTTGTGAAGCAATTGTGAACCAAAGATGTGAAGAGAAGTTCAGGTGGTTCGTTAGAATACGGCAGGCTGTGAAATTGAATAGAAGCAGTTTAAAATTGAACGGACTTAGGGCTATTTTGAAAAGGCGGTATCCAATCAAGCAAGGGGGTCCTTCCTCCTCCCGCACTGTGGTAGCTTGGCAAAGGATTGGCGAGCTGCCTAGCAACTGGCTTGCTCACACCGGACTATGAAAACTATGATACTATGCAACATAAACATGATCAGAAATTCAATGTTCATCTCACTGCATGATAACTATCCGATTTATTTACAAAGACCTCATGTGCTAAAGTTTTACTCACCCAATAACCATAGAAGAATTTTTCTTATTTGGTTGCATCATTTTGCATCTCGACTTATGTATTTCTGTACGTCGCCAGACAAGATTGGCAATAACTGTTGTAATGGTTTATGACTAACTGCTTTGTTGTTCACTTAACTTTTATAGAACACTTTTATTAGCGTATCAGTAGAACGATTGAAATTGGAGAAAATGGAAAATTTAAACTTGTATCTACTTCACTTTCTACTTATCTACTAATCACTTTTTATAAAATGAAAAATTTAAAAACTGCAATACTTTTTCAACCAGTTGTGCGAGCTTTTTTTTTAAAATTCACTAGAAAAAGCTTATCTTTTGACAGATAACCTATTAACACAGAGAACAGACATCCAGGCTCGAACATTTTTTCCACAATTTACTGTGTAAACTTCTCTGTGCTATTAACTTACCGACTACTTCAGCGGCAAGTGCTCGACGAGGCAACAAAAGGATGGTTTGACGTATGACTTAAGTACATTTTCACGACCTGACATTCTTTTATGTCGGGTCGTGTTTTGGTTGATGTAACCTTTTCAAGAAGATTTGATGACTGTGGATCATTAAGGATTGTATCGAAAATAAACTGGCAACGCTTATGATGGGCGATATGGTGCAATGAATCAAGAAGCGCAACAACCTGAAGATTTATAAAAAGCAGAAAAGAGCAAAACAAAGTGCTGAGTAAAAAAATTGAAGATAGAAAGTTATACAGCCGACTTTTGTTACTACCGCCGTTTTGATCGATGACGAAACATCTCTGAAAAGTCGTTGATGTCTGCAAAGTCATTCGAGGTGGAAAAATTAGGCAAGAAGGTTTTTATATGGTAGGCAAGCTCTTTGCGTCAAAACCCCTATATTTCTTTGAGAAAAACATCAATCATCCCAATTGTCCACAGCTCCAATTGAACACTACTGGGCTGTCATGACGCGCCACTTCAAGAAGTTGGTAAGGCGTGCATAGAAGCGTTAAACAAAATGGTCTGCGACTTTCAGAAATGGCGACCGAAACATGAGTCAAATCCAACACTAGAAAGTTTTGGAAATAAAATTGATTTTCATAAAGTTTTAAGCTTTTGCTAAGAGAGTAAATTTTAATATTTTGTCGTTTTTTTATGTCATGCTATGAGAGAAAATACGATGCCAGTTAGTTTTCGATACAGTCCTCAGTCAATAGCTGACGCCTAAATTGTACTTTCTCACAGCCGGCTGCCAACTGACGAGATCATGCAACCGTAAGTCAAACGATTTATTTACCTGATAGATTTGATCGTCAGGAAAAACACCGACTTAATATGGTCCGTGACCGAATTCAACTACTCGTCGTTTCACCTTACCGGCTAGCTCCAGTTGTTAGTCTGCTGGCTGGAGAATATGCAACGATAAGTCAGAGAAATACTTAATTTTGATTGTTGGCCATGGAACCTGATTGAATTTACGTCTTTCTTTGAAAACATTTACGGCTTTCTTTGAAAACAGTTTATTTCGATTCTTATCGTTGAATCTTACCAGCTGGATGGAACCGGTGCTAGCTGTTGATGCTAGGTTGTCTATCAACATGCTGCTCATGTCTCCTTCACATGTTTGTGAATCTTGTACGATAATGCATTAGCTGACAATACTAACGTCAAATAAGCAATACTTATTAGAAGATAATTGAAATCAATTATCTGATAATAATGTTTCACATGCATGGTAATGCTGTCGGTTAATGCATTTTTTGAAAATATTAGCGATGATGTAAACCAGAAATTTTTTTTCGTGTGGCAACTAAGAATTTCCCATGAAGAGATCCTAATAGCCGCAATAGTTGAAAATGGCATCACTGCTCAATTGAACTAAATGAACTCAATTGTTGAAGACTATAGCCTATATGTTTTGGACCGCTACTATGATGTTAAAGGGCGATACGGTCAAAATTTGGTCAATATCAACTTGACGTATTTCTTTCAATTTTGCATTTAAAAAACCTGAACACCCCTCATTTTGAAGGTGTGTGTGTGTAGAATGTTGCTCCTATTTTGATTTTGGAATTCACTCTTCAGTTGTCAAAATGCCGTCCAAGCAAGAAGAGCAGCGTATCAAAATTTTGCTCGCGCATCGCGAAAATCCGAGCTACTCGCACGCAAAGTTGGCAAAATCGCTAAAAGTTGCCAAATCAACCGTTACAAATGTAATTAAAGTGTTTGGGGAACGTTTGTCGACAGCCAGGAAGATCGGGGGGACATCGAAAACCGGAAGCCACTGAGGCGACAAAGAGAGTTGCCGGTAGTTTCAAGCGAAACCCTAACCTATCTCTCCGAGATGCCGCAAATAAGCTGGGTGTATCGTCTACAACCGTGCATCGAGCCAAAAAACGAGCCGGACTATCGACTTACAAGAAGGTAGTGACTCCAAATCGCGATGATAAACAAAATACGACGGCCAAAGCGCGATCCCGGAGGCTGTACACGACGATGCTGACGAAGTTTGACTGCGTGGTAATGGACGACGAAACGTCAAAGCCGACTACAAGCAGCTTCCGGGACAGGAGTTTTATACGGCAAAAGGAAGGGGAAAGGTAGCAGATATTTTCAAGCACACGAAACTGTAAAAGTTCGCAAAGAAATATCTGGTTTGGCAAGCCATCTGTACCTGTGTCTTAAAAAGCAGCATTTTCATAGCTTCCGGGACTGTCAACCAAGAAATTTACGTGAAAGAGTGTTTGAATAAACGTCTGCTGCCTTTCCTGAAGAAACACGGTTGTTCCGTACTGGTTTGGCCGGATTTGGCATCTTGCCATTACGGTAAAAAGGCCATGGAGTGGTACGCCGCCAACAACGTGCAGGTGGTTCCCAAGGACAAGAACCCTCCCAACACGCCAGAGCTCCGCCCAATTGAGAAATACTGGGCTATTGTCAAGCGGAACCTAAAGAAGACCAAAACAACTGCTAAGGACGAGCAGCAGTTCAAGGCAAACTGGCTTTCTGCGGCGAAGAAGGTGGACAAGGTGGCTGTACAAAATCTGATGGCAGGGATCAAGCGTAAGGCCCGGCAATTCGGATTTGGAAAAGTGGAAGCCTAACTGAATATTTTTCCTGAATTTTATACTAATTGAACTTGAAAAAGAAATTTAATTTGATTTTTTAAATAAACGATTTCACCGATTTACACGCGTTTTCCCTTGACCAAATTTTGACCGTATCACCCTTTATTGCTCTTACCGAGACTTGGCTTGATTTCCGCACGCTTTCCAATCAAGTGTTCGGATCAAAATACGATGTTTGCCGATGTAATCGCAATTCTGCTAACAGCCGAAAATCGACGGGAGGTGTTGTCTTTTTGACAGTCAGTTCTGTATTGAAAGCCAGAGAAATGGAGAATGATTTGTGGAGCAGCGTTAAATTGGCCGACCGTACATTGTTTATATGTGTAGTATATATACCTCCGAATCGTGCACGTGACATTGATTTTATTCACACTCATTGTCGCTCCATTCAAGCTATCTTGGAAAGTTCAGCTACAATCGATGAGATCATCATTTTGGCGACTATAATCTACCAGGTATTTTGTGGCAACCGTCCCACCGTGGTGCCCTTTCTCCTGTATGTTCTGCGTTTCATTCTCGAGCTATCACCCTTCTTGACAGCTACATTATTTGAACGTTATCGCAAATCAATCACGTGAGAAACGAGAACAACCGTAGCTTGGACATTTGCTTCGTTAGCGCTCAGGACGTTGCTCCGACAATGTTCTGTGCACCTGCTCGACTAGTGAAGCTGACTCCTTACCATCCTCCGTTGGCTGTGGCTATAGAAAGACTTTGACTTTGACATTACAACGGACTTTGTTTCCAACGATTTTCGGGAAGCGGATTGCCGCGTCATTACTGCCTTCGCCATAGCTGATTCGCTACTTTCTCACTGCAAGCATTTTTTGAGCGATCATCAACATGGCTTCATGGCAGGTCGTTCTACTACCACTAATTTGCTCTGTCTCACGTCGTATGTAATTGATAGCATGAATTACCGAGCCCAAACAGATGTCATTTATACTGATTTGTCAGCTGCTTTCGACTAACTGAACCATGTTATTGCTATGGCTAAGCTGGGCCGACTCGGGATCAATGGTTTCAATCATATCTTACTCGTTGCCAACTCATGGTTGCTGCCGTTCTGATGCTTATCCAGCGACATCGGGAATACCTCAGAGTAGCCATCTTGGACCGCTGATCTTCTGGTTCTCCTGAAACGATGTTAATCTTGTCATCGTGGGACCTCAACTATCATATGCTGATGATCTCAAATTCTACCTTCGTATCTGCCGATTGTCACACTCTTCATCGTCAGCTTCATGCCTTCGCATCGTTGACCGAATGGAAGTTAGCCCAACAAAATGCTAAGTTATCTCCTTTTCTTGAAAAAAAAAAACGGACCCGAGTATCTTCAACGATTGCACTGAACTGACCGGTGTGACGTGCCGTAAGGGCTCAGTATGGATTCTTTGTCAAGATCCGAAGCTAAGAGCCAATTGCCATTGTGGTTATATTACATAAATTCGTTTTTCCACTGTAGCAGCAGCACACCAAAATTATAGATATACTATTATTCAAATGGTGTATAATAAGTATTGTAAAATAAGTTTAAACTATGATTCCCATTTCTATATCAGGTGTCATTTCAAATTTTTGAAAAATGAGAGCTTTACGCTAAAGTGTAAGGTTTTTGAACGCTACTAACGCTACTAAATTATTTGTTTGTAACATTTATTGTAACATGCCAGGTTTACAACTAACAGTAATAATATCGAGACGTCGTTTCACATTATGAATAAATGGAGGCGAAGAGCCCACCCTCAGGAGGCAGTTCCATGCTCTCGCTTCACTTGGGCCCTGGTGGTCCCTTTTTTTCAACCTATGTATGACATGTTTTGAAAATTTAGGTGTATATAAAACCACGTTATTATCATGCTAGAATTTTTTTCTGAATTCATTTTTTTTTCAGTGATTACTCTAAGAACACCAAATACTATATATTCTCTATTAAAAGCAATTAGATTGCTCGTAATAATCGTCAAACCTTTCATCGATGGTAACAACCGCAGCTGCATTGGTTGTTTGTCCACCCGAGTCACAAGATTCCGGTAATCTTCGAAGAAATTTAGCTTTTTTTACTTGCTCGATGTATAGTATGTCCAAAGGTTTCATTTCATTTTATTTACTGTATCAGCAAGCGACACGCAAAAATTATCCATGCTATTACGTATATTTCCCAATACTCTCCGTTGAAAAATCTATACTTTTTCCGCACTGATTTTTATATATCAATGCAGAAAACAAACGATATAACTCCGATATATGACGATATATCCACAAATTCTTCGCAACAGAACTGATCCTGTATCCAGAAACATATGTTCTATTATTATTCCGTCTTAGTATTGAGTGAGTACGATTTATTTTGTATTACATAAAAATGCATTGTTTTGATCGAAACAAAATTACAATTAGAAGAAAAAAAAACAAAATCACTCCTAAAACAAGCCATATTCAATGGATGCTTCATTGTTATGTCGTTTTCCAAAACTTTTGAATATTTAAAATAACAAACACAAAATAACAAATCACAAGTTCAAAAATTATTTATAACTTAACAGCATATTTAAGAATAACGAAACACAACTAAAGATTTGAATATGAATTGAATACAGCTGAAGGCTTTGCTTCGATGTTTTTTATTCTAGTATGTGAAACTGGTCAAGCAAACCATTTTGGAAACAAAAACTACCAGCATACCCTCATTAATATGGAAACAACTAAATAGAATCAACAGTGCCGTAGGCATTTTTTCGGCACAACATCTGTTCCTATCGTACACGGCGTGCTTCAAAGAAATCAAGGTAAACTAGATGAATATATCGTCAGGATTTATTCATCAATGATTGTTAAAATCAATAAGTGTCGAGGTAGAACAAATATTGCTGCCAAAGAGAAACCTTTTTGAACTGCCATGCAGTGTGGTTGCTACGTGATCAGAATAGTAAGTGGAAGAAAAATACGAGTGAAATCATAAGAATCGTTGAGCTATGGTGACGTGATCACACCTTCTCTTGTTTTCTTTTTTTTTTAGAAGCTTATAACTTTTGATGCGTGTATACGTGACCCGAGAAAAAATCGCTAAACACAACATACTCAATCATTTTGGTCATTCGTCAGCAGTTTGGTATATCCCCGTCTAATATGAGATGATACATAAAGGTCGTTTTGTTCGCTTATTGAGTTTTCCAAACTAATAAAAACAATTGCTCGCATGGCGCTGTTTGAATATTCGTTATTGAAAACTTTTGAGCAAAACACAACCACGGATATTTCTTGATGCATGTTACTCATAACGTGCAGACTCTGTGGCGGATACAATCGACAAAATCATTTCCTTTTTCAGGTATGACAAAAATCACATATGCATATCTACACAACGAACTGTGTTCTTTCCGTTTAGTAGTGTTTATTTGTTATGGTTGATTTTCTTCTCTAAATGAATTAACGGTTGATGTCGTTGTCATCAAAACAACATTGCCCTAGTAGAATGATGATGCTGATATTTTGCAACCTTTACAACGTTTGTAAATGAAACACGACGAAATGTGTGTCTGGGTAGGTTAACTTTTTTAAATTAATTATTCATGCGTTTGCCGCCGAGGGAGCTGTCGTTTTGTCGGTTGAAAGGTGGCAGACATGATTTGTACCAAACCAGGGAATGTGAAAGCTGTATTACTTAGCGAGGATAACTTCCTGTCTTCGTGGTGGAAGTTTAGAGGATAACTGACGAATTGATCATTTGGATTGTAGAACACTATAGATTTTAAAATATATTAATAATTTGGAAATTGCACATTGTTAATGTTCAAAATAAAAACTATACCTAATGGCAATGCAGAATTTTTAATTCAAAAAATTGCTTTTTTTATCAGTTATCATTAGGTTGATAAGTTTTTCTTGGGTTTGTAAACTTTTGTCATTGCAAAAGCACGAATGAATAAATGATACGTCCTGAACCGAATTTACAATTATAGAAGCCCGGGGTCAGTAGTGTGTGAGGGCCTTTGAAATGAAATAAAATCGTTCTTTCAATCGTATATTTTTACCACATTGAATATTAAGATTTTAACATTCATAGATCAAACTTCTTCATAACATCTTTCTAAGAGACTTCGTCCCTGTAAACTTATCAATTATAAACCCAATGTTCAAATTTTTAGAATATCAAACTCACAACTCAACAATGCTCTGGTTAGAGTCTCCAATTGTTCATGGTCGTACGCAACCTGTTCTTAATAGGCTTTATCTTCGAAAATGACCTTTCACCTGTTGCATTTGTAATCATTAAGCTGAAATAAATGCGCAAAGCAACTTCTGCATTGACGAATGCAAAACACATATTGTTATTCAAAATAAAGTTGCACAAATGTAACTCAATTGAAACATTTTCCGGGATATTAGACTGCTTTGCGAAAGAAAAAAGGTGAATTAAAAGTAATTTTGGACGCATTCAAGTGATCATAACTCAAGAATTAAGCAACATACACGGTTGATCAAAACGTCAAACAAAAGGGTTTTCATTCAGCTTTCAAACGATACAAAATATTACATTTCACCGTTTCGAACGAACTGTCGCACTTTACTTGTGATCGATGCCAACATGATCTGCACAGTCGCTGGTGACACTGTACCGGCGAACTTATTCCACTTTAAATGCATTTGTTGTGCATTTGTCACTTCTTTACTGCATCCTCGAAGTTTTCGCTTGACAATTGCCCAATATTTTTCGATCGGTCTGAACTCAGGACAATTTGGAGGATTATCCTTTTTGGCGATTAAATTAACATCGTTAGCAGCACACCATTCTAGTACCTCCTTAGAGTAGTGGCAGCTGGCTAGATCCGGTCAAAACATAACGTTGGTCTTGTGTTGCCGAATGAAGGGTAAACCCCGCGTTTTCAGACACTCTTTAATGTAAACCTTCGAATTTATTGTGTGCGCTGTGATGAAGGTTTTATGGCCCCAACTGCAGATTCCTTGCCAAATCATTAGTTTCCGAGCACACTTATCAGCGAAAACTAATTTATACCTGGAAGGGATATTCCCAAGACCAGTTGCCAGGTAAAGTTTTCGTCCGTTCATGCGCTCATGACGTTTCGTCATCCATTAAAATACAACAATCAAATTTCATCAAAACTCGTTCGTATAGTAATCGAGCTCGCTTTTTGGCCACTAAATTTTGTTTCAGGGCGCGATTCAGATGTTTACTGGCCCAAAAAGACTTATATCCTTCTCTTGAAGGATATAAGTTATTCTTTGTTCTTGGCCAAATCATGTATGGAGACACTTGGGTTGCCTTTCACGTACCTCAACACCTTTCTCCTCAGCTCTTCATCCCTAGTGCCACTGTTATAATAGATGCACTGTGCTCTATCCACACTCAGAGTATCCTTGTAACGTTTGATTACAAGACACACTGTTGACTTTGGAAATTTAAACACTTTTGCTATTTTTGAGGCAGACCACGAAGGATTCTCTAAATGTTTGTGCACAATTAATTTTCTTTTCTCAAGTCCCATGTTCCGTAATAGATGCGTCGATCAATCGAGAACTTTTCACCAATTTCTTCGCCAATGAAACTTCAAAAAATGCCTGTCAAACGATTTTTGTTCCAACCACGCGGTGGTGTATTGAACCGTGCGTCCAGATTTACTTTGAATCGACCTTTAATTCAGATTGGAAATCATTTGGATAAGTGATCACTAGGCTCTTTGTGGTAATCTCCAATTCAAAAGGACTAATATAGATGTCAGACAGAAACCCAAACCGTTCGCATACCTGCTGATAGGTCACTGTTCGGCTTTCGAGAAAATTGACAACCTCGATCACTGGTAGAACCAATTCGGTTTTAAATTTCTCTCCTGGTGGATGCTTCGATGCATCTGGTATCCATTCGTTTGCCTTTCGATTTATAATTATCATATTTATCCCATTTCACACTTATAGATTAGATAATGAGAAGTACGATAAGTAATTTCCATTTAATTCCAAGTATCGTTGTTGCTTATCTTGACAGATGCGCGTATTTCGTCTACAATGTGCAGACTTCTTCAGTGTCGAACTACAGAAACCCAAGAAAAACTAACTGGGACCTTTATCGTTTTCACTTAATGACAGAAAATGTTATCCCAATTTGAAAGCACTTCTGATGAGATTATTATTAAAATCATCTCATCATATTATGCTAGCTGTCCTATCCAACATACACTCCAATAGGAATGTTCCATTGTGGAATGATAGTCTGGCAGAATTAAAGAAGAGAGCTAGATGATTGTTCAATAGAGCAAAGCAATCTTCCGATTGTGTACAATACAAGAAGGCCCGAACTGAATATAATAGAGAATTGGGACTAGCCAAACGCAAGGACTGGCGACGCCCGTGCGAAGATATCAATAACGCTCCCACAGCTGCAAGGCTTCATAAAGTCCTTTCTAAGGATCATTCGAATGATCTTGGTAATTTTCAAAAAGTACACACTTAAACATTATGAACTTTACACGAGACGTATACGTTATAATTCATGTTTGTATGAGGTCGGTGAACGTAACGAAAGATTTCATATAAAATTATGTCTATTGGAACTGACACATACGCAATTCGACGAAATATATATTTGTTTGAATTTATTTTCTCGTCTCTTTCAACTCATTCTTATGTGCAAAAGGACGCTTGCATGTGTCGGTCTCAGGAGACAGGTTTAACATGACATTTTGGAAGTGTGTAAGTTGGTTTCACTATAGATTCTTCTGAAACATTGGAAGAAATGATGATAACTCTTTGGGGCTATTCATAAACCACGTAGAGTTTTCTGGGGGGAGGGGGGACCGAATTCTACGCTCCATACAAAATTTTAAGAAATTGTATGGAGAAACGTCTACGAGGGGGGAGGGGCCGCGAAAAGCAATTGGCCGTCGTAAATAACGCACGCGTTTTCGATTCGCTGCTCCGTACGTACCGCGCGCGTATAAGTATTTTAAATTTACTTACATTACCGTCGCGTAAGCGTTTTCAACAGTAACCTAGTGAATACTTTTATGACCCGCGCGCTTGCCACTACGTTTATCGCGACGAAAACATTTTTTTTCTGTTTTATCGAACCTGACGAAGACCAATTCAACAAACTTCAACCATGCCGTGCGGAATGAAATCGTGTAGTAGTTTAGGCGACCGTTTCCTATGGAAATGCGAATTCTGCACAAAACGATTCCATGCGGCCTGCGTGGGCGTACAACGCCAACGGGAGGATTTCATCTCCGCCTTCATGGTGCCTATGTGTGCTGACTGCCAGGAAATTTTACGGAAGGAAGCCGATGTGAGAAAACTGCTACATCAACAGGAACAACTTGTGGAAGCAATCCGTTCACAAACTGACACCAACCATCGAATTGCCGCTGACTTGAAAAGATTTTCTGCTGTCTCAGAATTTTTTGAGAATATCGACCTACAACTAAACGATGTCAATGAAACCCTAAAAAATTTAACAACAATAACAAAGACATTTGCAGTGTTATCGAGACCAGCTGCAAAAACAGTGTAGCAGAAATAAAACATGAAATCACGGCATTTTTGGAAGCAGACACATCGACGGCAATCGAATTGGTAGCCAAATCGGCTGCGATCGCAGCAGTAGCAGAAATCACCACAACAACAACAACAACAGCAACAGCAGAAACTACTGAATCAACACCACAACTCAACTGTGAGGCAGCCCTTGAAGAAATTTTACATGAAATAAAAATTGCTTCTGGTGCTGTTTCCAGCCTACAATCTTGTACAAAAGCTAATGTCTCCCCACCAGAGAAGACACTGGAGGAGGAATTAGCTGAAAATTCCCCAGTCAACAGTGGAATTCAGCCGAAAACTGATCATTCCTCTCCGGGATGGCGATTTTTGGGCAACAAATGGCGCTGGATGAAGGACTGGTCAAAATATGACGAAAAACAAAAGACGCGAAAGCTCCAGGAAAAAGCTGCTGCTAAGCGCAGCAGAAAACGCAGGAAACATCAACAAATCAAACCAACAAACATCAACAGCAATACAAATCTAACAGCACCCAAATCCAAAAGCACTCAACAGAATGAACACACCCGTTCCAACGAATCGGACAAAAAATTACTGGCCACAGCAAAAGTACAATTTGCCGGCCCACCATCATCAACCGACCACCCAATACCAGGCCTCTCCGTGCCAAAACTCATCGAATTCAGAAAGGGTGAAACCATAAACCCTTACCGTACAAAAAACAAGGTACACCATAACAACAATGAATCACCAGCGGAAAATACCACGGCATCAACACATTTGGAATCGCACTCGACACCTCACTGGACACCCGACCACATGCGTCCACCCATCGTAAACTTAACGCAGCAATCAGCTGATGGGGACAGGCGTTACTTAAAAGCTCGTTTGCGGGACTACAGAATCATGGAGACGGTGCGGACTTACCTTGCTTATCTCCATGACCAGCCAACAAATGTATGTACTCGTGGAATGACTAAAATAAGTGCCTCAGTAATGCTAGCAGCGGAAGGTTTACCTACGGACACCAACCTTCTACGTGAAATTTTCCTGGACGTTTACAAAGAGATGGGAGTATCACGCAATGACGCCTTGGCAGACCTGCAGTCACACCGCACATCTTTATCCAGCGATCGAACACACCGCCTGCAGCAACTACGAGAGAGTAGCACCAAATTTTACTCTACCTCCCCAGGGTCACATTTTCGGAAATAACGACGCCTTCCATAGAAGAAGAAGAAACGACGCCCTCCATAGAAGATGAAGAAACCTCATCAATATCGGTAAATATTTCATCAACCGACGCGCTTCCCACAATTTCTTCACCAAAACAGAATGCTACTGAAATTTTGATTTATTGTCAAAATTTCAATCGCATGAAAAGCCCAGCAAAAATGAAAGAAATTCATAAAAATCTTCTTGGTACATCCTTTTCGTTTATTCTGGCAACTGAAACTAGCTGGGATGAAAGTGTAAAAAGTGAAGAAATTTTCGGAAGTGCGTATAACGTATTCAGAAATGATAGGAATCTTCTTGAGTCTGGAAAGAAGTCAGGCGGTGAAGTCCTCGTAGCCGTCTCTGCAAAATTCAACTCAGAAATAATTCTCTCATCAAAATTTAATGAATTTGAATTTCTTTGGGTGAAATCTCACATAGCAGGTGAAACACACGTATTTGCCTCTGTGTATTTTCCACCACACTAATAATAAAAATACATATGAAAAGTTTTTCGAATGTGCAGAAAATTTTTTATCTGAACTTCCTCCTGAAGTGAAAGTTCACATCTATGGGGCCTTTAATCAACGCGACGCTGACTTCATTCTAGACTCCGAAAATGAAAATATCTTACTCCCAGTCGTTGGGGAGAATATTACATTGCAATTCATATTCGACGAAATCGCAAAACTTGGACTTAATCAAGTAAACCACATCAGAAATGAAGAAAATTGTTTTTTGGACTTCTTGCTCACGAATATTCAAGAAGATTTCTGTGTGACTGAATCGCTGAACCCATTATGGAAAAATGAAATGCGTCACACGGCAATCGAATATTCTTTATTTATACATGAATATCAAAGACCCAACGACTGTGAATATGAAGAAGTCTTTGAATACAGACTAGCTAATTATGCGAATATCAGAAGCAAACTAAACAATGTAAACTGGCAGGAAATTTTCAAGAATGAAGGAAATGTCGAAACTGCTGCAGACATTTTTTATAAAATTTTATCGGAAATAATTTTGCAAGAAATACCTTTGAAGAAAAAACGACGTCACCGATATACGAGTGATCCAGTCTGGTTTAACAGACAAATCAAATATTTAAAAAATCGAAAGCAGAAAGCTCACAAAATTTTCAAAAAATTCAACAGTAGTGAAAATTTAGCAAACTATCTGGACATATGCGACCAATTGAATCTAGCCATAGGTATTGCACTTGAAGAATACAATTCAAAAACTGAACTTGAAATAAAGTCATGCCCGAAGAACTTCTTCAATTACGTAAAAACCAATTTAAAATCTGACAATTTTCCATCCACAATGTACCTTGATGAACGTGCCGGTGATAACTCGGAAAAAAATTGCAATCTTTTTGCAACATTTTTTTAAGAAATCTATACGACATTTTCTGAAGAGGATCGCGATCGCGAATATTTTGCATTTTTCCCTGAATTTACTGGGAGCATTGGCGTCATCCAATTGTATGTGCAAGATATTTTCCAAGCATTAAAAAATTTGGACGCTGCAAAAGGTCCTGACCTGACGGAATTCTCCAGTGTTCATGAAGAGTTTAGCAATGGAACTCACATCTCCATTGTTTTGGCTCTTTAATATGTCACTGGAATCAGGAATTTTCCCAACAATATGGAAAAGCTCATTTTTGGTCCCTATTTTCAAATCTGGACGAAAATCTGACATACGTAATTATCGTGGAATAGCCATTATCTCTTGTATTCCTAAACTTTTCGAGGCAATTGTCAATGAAAAATTATTTCTCCAAATCAAAAGTCAAATAACTGACAAGCAACACGGCTTTTTAAGGGCCGTTCAACCTCGACAAATTGAATTGAATTTATAGACTATTCATTGAATGCAATGGATAATGGAAACCACGTAGAAGCTCTCTATACAGACTTTAGCAAGGCTTTTGATCGTATTGACATACCAATGCTACTTTTCAAACTACAAAAACATGGGATTGAACCTGGACTCTTGAAATGGCTTGAATCATACTTAACCAGCCGCCAACAAATAATAAAATTAAATGGAAAGTCACTTCTGGTGTCCCACAAGGCTCACATTTAGGACCCCTTCTTTTTATTTTGTACGTAAATGACATTTCCTTCATTCTTAAAAATATTAAAGTGCTAATCTATGCCGATGACATGAAGCTTTATTTGGAAATACGAAATAAGGAAGGCATCAACTTATTCCAGAATGAAATAAACATATTCTACACATGGTGTAAAAAAACCTATTAGAGCTGAATGTAAAAAAATGCAACTCAATATCATTTAGCAAAAAAATAACAACACCAAACATATCAATTTCACTAGGTAATCAGAAAGAAGACAAATGTGAAAGAGTTAGGGACTTAGGAATAATCTTAGACTCCAAACTTAATTTCATAGACCACTACAACACAATTATTCACAGGGCAAATAACATGCTGGGCTTTATTAAGCGCTTTTGTCATAATTTTCAGGACCCATACACTATTAAAACACTATATATAGCTTATGTTAGGTCTATTCTGCAATATTGCAGCATTGTATGGTCTCCTCATTTAACCACACACGAAAACAGAATAGAATCAGTACAAAAGCAATTTCTATTATATGCTCTTCGTAGGTTGGGTTCGACATCATTTCGTCTTCCATCATATGATGCGCGTTGCATGCTTATAAACATCCAAACATTGAAAGAGCGTCGTGAGTATGCAAGCGTTTCATTTGTAAACGATATCGTTTCGCAGCGTATTGACTCACCAGAACTTTTATCAAAATTAAACATATATGCACCTATTCGGCAACTTCGAAATCGTAACCTATTCGCCATCAGCCATCGTCACACAAACTATGCAACAAATGGACCAATAAATCGCATGATGGCCTCTTACAATAAACACTGCGAAATCATTGACTTTACAATGTCTCGGCATAAACTAAAACAGTATTTTAGCTCCATAAGAAACCAGAACATACAAGAATGAATAATATTATATTATATTTAATATATATTATATGGTCTACTTATGATTGACGACAATAAATAAATAAATAGATTTGGAGTCATCACTTTCTTGTATGTCGACAGTCCAGCTCGGTTTTAGCTCTATCCACGGTTGAAGGCGCCACTCCCAGCTTCTTTGCAACATCTCGGATGGAGAGGTTGAAGTTCCGTTCGAAACAGTGGGCAACTCTTTTTGTCGTCGCTGTGGCCTCCGGCTTTCGATTTCCCCCCGATCTAGCTTTCCTAGCGGTCGACAAACGTTCACCGAACACTTTTAATACGTTGGTAACAGTTGATTTAGCCACATATAAAAATTTCGCCATCTTGGCGTCAGAGTAGTTTGGATTATCGCCATGCACGTGCAAAGTTTTAATGCGTTGCTTCTTTTCCTTCGACGACATTTTGATAACTGTGCTAATCTCAAAATCAAAAAGAGGCATGGTGCTACAAATTGAGTGGTGTACAACATTTTTTTAATGCACGATGAAAGGAAATGCGTCAAGTTTAAGTCGAACAAATTTTGATCGAAACACCCTTTACATCAAACCAATTGCCATGAAACACAATGACAATTGTTTTTCTCATAGTTTGAATATTCATTATACTTTAGAAGATTGAGTATTACTAAATTTAGAGGATTTGTTTGTTTTGGAATGGAAAAGGGGAAAAAGTACAATTTTGCGACACCCTGCACAACGTCCAACTTTTCA
Source organism: Aedes japonicus (assembly GCA_034211315.2). NCBI lineage: Eukaryota > Metazoa > Arthropoda > Insecta > Diptera > Culicidae > Aedes > Aedes japonicus. Next base: position 179,393 of record JASCZW010006213.1, read on the forward strand.
GTAGCATGCATTTTAGCTTCTTTTGCCAGTCAATTTAATTTTTTTTTCAAACATAAAGACAGCAACACAAACATCTTCACAAAACTGTCTTTTAGAAATCGTTCTGAAATTTCATTGACGTTCGGTCTTTTGGTCCGTACTTTTGGTCTAACGTAAACCTAGGTAATCCTTGCGTAAGCATTCGACAATGTTATTCATCACAATACAACAAAAGATACATCACAACAATGTGCTTGGCTGCGACTATCCTATTTTCGATGGGTTTACAAACGTATAGATGGTTTCTGCTTTAACGAACCGCAAAAAAAATCATAAAGCCGTTTCAGTAAGAAGTTCGACATTGCCATATCATATTGCAAGAATAGTCCTGACTTTGAAACATCTCAATTAATAACTTATGTTTTGAACCATAAGTTGAGAGCCACTAATGAGCAGATTCACTATCCAAGCGTTAGAAATTTTCTTGACAACTATGTCCAAAGCTCAATTGTACAATGAGCCAACATTTCAAGCAAATTAATCGTAGAATTATACAGGGAAGCATCATTCCATGTGGATGATATCGAAGAAAATAGCACTTTGCAAAAAATGAATGGTCGCAGTTTTCCACTTTCCAACCGAGATATTTTCAAAGAGCTTGGCTTTGGATCCGAGCTGCTGAAAGAACTGGAAACACAACATTCCTAGTGGAAACGAGTTTCAATTGGTTCATAGTACGAGCGGGGGCACATTCCCAATGGCACAGTTTAAAAATTCTGCTGGGTTTTATGATTGTTGCGCTTCTCTTTGAATGTGCCAACGTTCGGTAGTGATGTTGAAATTGTTCTGAAGTTGGTAATCAAAACTGTTATGTTTTTATTTAATGTGGATTGCTTCAATTTTGGATTCGAAATCATTCAATAACTTGTCGAAAAAATGTGTACAATGATGTAACAAACATTTCAAATTGATTCAAGAAGTAATACGTAATATTTTCTGAGCAAATAACTTTTCAATACTTAAAGTTGAAAATTCTGCAAACAAATTGATCAATTAATTGAAGAAAGTCTAGATGTTTACAGTTTTTAAAGAACGAAACGGAAAAAAGTACATAACTGTGCAACAATTAAGAACAACACTACGTGCCTATAATTTATTCAGACTACAGCACTGAAACATGAAACAAGGCTATCTTGATGACGTTGTCCATGTTGATACTATTTATAATACCCTTGCATCAATTCACAACTTCATAATCTGAACAAGGCTTAAAATTACAAAAATAAAATTACAGAAAAATGAAGTGTGTGAAGTGAGATATCTCTTATACTTATTTTTCTTCTTGTTATGTTCTTTAATAGATACATGCCAAAATATTCATTTTTCTGAATATTTTGACATGTATCAATGCAGTATAATAATCAGTTGGTCCTTCAGCACGCTCGATTACCTGGTAAATCCTATTGAGCATACTTCCAACAAAGTTCTTTAAAATTTCCATTTTAAAATCCTCCCACGATTCTGAAACTACCACTTTCAGCTCAGCAATACTGTTGTATTGCTTTTTGTTGGCGAGATCCGTCGAACAATGATTCCCCAGATGTTTTCTACTGGATTCAGATCCGGACTGCGGGCTGGCCATCACAGGATCTCAATTTTTCGGTCCTTAAACCAGGATTGTGTAGCCGAACTGGTGTGAATGCTGGCATTATATTGTTGAAACACGATTTAAAACGGATCTAGCAACTGTTAAGAACCTCAATATAGTCCGCCAACTTCATCGTACAATATGTGAATGCCAAATATAGCTTTCCTGGAGCACAAACAATAAGAAACATTGAATTTTCTGCGTAATATAATGCACATAAAGGGAATGCTAGATTTGGCAGAAAATAATGGGATATTTCTTGTAAATATACGCAAAATAACGCAAATGTCAAATATTGCAATTTCGTTGTTTACGCCTTCTTTGGCTTTGAATTAAACGAAGGGAAATTTTACGCGCTTGTTAAAATTAATTATTTTTTTCTGTGTAGAGAAGTACTCTGGTAAATACATCGGGACAATCTAGATTGAATTTCTTTTCATCAGAAAAGTTCACATAGATTTGAAAAATGAACATTTAAATAATAAAAAAATGAACATATTATAGTTAAGTCCATCAGTTTCAAAAACATGAAATTTACAACGATTTTACCGTGTCTCACTGGCGTGCCATGTTGAGTTTGCCGAATTCTTTTCGTTTCTGTATATGCACAGGGGTCAGATTTGGTGGCTTGTTCATTTTTGATCAAATAATGTTCGGACTGGCCAGCAAAGCCGAATTGTTTCTCTACAGACTGGCGAACTGAGAGTAGACTTGATTTAAGCGAGTGACATGGTGGAACTTGAGGCTTATTTCACAATGTTTCGCTTATACCTGAGTGACACCTTCGATTTTTTTCAGCTTTCGTTTGGTCGTAGCATATTTTTCTGGATCCTTCAAATAATTTCACATGATTTTATCCGATCGGCTGAGTCTACGTCCAATTTCTCGAATTGAAACACCTTCCTGCCTAAAAGCTTCAAAAATTCCCATCTCTTTAGCAGAAATTTTAGCAGGATTTACTTCATTAAGTTCTTCAAACCAAAGCAAAACATTATGCCCTGCTATATAAAATGGACCCTCAAATTAATGAAAACACTAATACAAACAGACACACATCGTTTCATCCATTGATTTCATTACACGCTAAGATCAGTTTACCCAAATATGGGTGAAGAATACCCATAATCGCGAAAAGTGTACATACCGTACGTTACTCTTTACCCATGTTTGAGTATTTTTTTCTTATACAAATTTACTCAAATATAGGTAAAGTCAACTTTAGCTATAAATGAGTATATGCACTTTTTAAGCGATTATGGGTAAACTGACCCTAGCGTGTACGAACATCGCAAGGTGTGTAAAATTAGGGGTGCGGCTATAGAAACTAGCCGCAGTGTATACAGAAAATATTCACGTGTAATAAATTAACTATTTACATATAAATATGCACAATGATTAAAAAAGAATTTGGAAATTCAATCTAACGCACGCATTTTTTCTTATGCTACCAACTATGGCATAATTTATTCATCACATAGTAAAGTTTGTGTGTTGCTAAACATTTGAGTGGAAATGTATAAGCATACGGTTACATGTTCTACAATTGGCTTAGCCAAACCAAAACCGCAGTTATACAATATCTATCTATACAGGAATTCTTATGTTTTAAAATGAAATGACTGATTGATCATAAGTGACAATCCTCCAGGTGTTTAAAAGCAGTTTAATTTGAGTTTGTCTTGTAAAATTATGTGCTGACTAGAGTGACTATAACTTAAACTGAAGTGCCTGAAAAAAAATTACCTTTGCCATACTACCCCATGCAAATCCCCCCTTGCCTACCCTGCATGGGGTAGTATGGCAAAGGTTTATGCGCCTGATCGGATACTACCGTTCAAATAAAATGCCCTACGCTCGTTTTCAAACTTGTATCTTTCAATTTCAAAGCCTGCCGTTACCCTATACGGAACTATCAATACACTTTCTCTTCATTTCTATTCGTTCTAGCAATAAATTACTGTCCACTCCTAGCGCTTCGCATGAAGATGAGATATTATCTGCAAACTTCATCAAATATCCTACAATATTTGTGATAGTCACTCGCTTGTAGAACCGAGGCTCACAGAAAAATAAATGCAAAAAGGATCTAATAAATACAAATATTAGCGGTAAACATTTCAACTGCCGCATGTGGTGTAGATTTCGATTTTCATACAAATAAAAACCGTATCCACGTTAAGTGAAATAGCCAGCCTTCACCGTAAGAGCTACAAGTGTTTTCACAGTTTCGTTTACTCACATTCTTGTTCATGTTTGGCATTGACAGGATACACCTTTTTACTCTTTTTCCTAGTCAAAGGTGTATCAAGTCAATGCAGCGTATTCTCTACGACTGGTTATGATGCTAGAAACATGCATATGACAAACTGGTTTCCCCAAGGAAAGTAATGATAATTTCGTTCATTCAAGGTAGGTTCCGATTCCTATTTCCAATGAGTTCCCCACTAACGGAGTAGAAATAGAAGTAAAGCTTCGGTCGTTCCTGTTGCTATCCTTACTTCAAGCTAATGCAGCGTAGCAAACTAAAATAATAAGGAACGTGGTTATTTCTAATTTTATAGATTTAATGTGTTTTTAAAATCGTGGAGGAGTTATGTTTTACTTAAGATTCTGATTCGTTTCTTCTTTAGGCCTACTTTAGATGGATCTAAATTTTGACACCAACGATTCTGACAGCATTTCGATTCTGGCAACACAAAAATTTAAATTTTCTGAAAGTAAGGTAGCAGCTAGTGGCTTTGGCAAGTGGCTGGTGGCCGGGTAATGGCAGAGCACGCTGTGAGCAGGACGGTTGCTAAGCCACCGATGGAAATTTGAGTGATTGATTCGTAGCCAGCCGGAAAGGCACAACGCGCTGTTGAGCGAAACAAAGGCTTTCTGGTGCACGCCAGTCGGCAGCCATCATCTGGTAAGGCGCAACGATGAGTGAGACACACCGCTGTATGGTGTCCAGCTGTTAATTTGCGGCCAGACGGGAATGCTTAATGATCAATTATTCTGCTAGTCGAGGAGAATAAAGCATTCTTTCAATAGCAGACCATACTAATCGTCAAAAAACCATTGTATTCAGGACAACCAGTTTTCCGATTCCGACAACTGAATATATTATAATTTGTTTTGAAAGTACGTATCTTACCTCATCTCAATTAACGTTGTTGAAGAATTGTTCTTAGAGCCAGCGGATACGCAGCCAACTGGAGAAGGAGTCAGATTTTGGACACGGTTTGAAATTGAAAGGCTTTTTCAGAGCCACAATTTTAATGTTATTTTATTGATAGAGGGCAAAAATTCGGATTTAAAATCCAAGAAAAAAATTCATATTTAAGTTTAAAGAGCTATATACATTTTTTTCAATTATTTTATTTGCGGATCTTAACTTTTTTTGAATAATTTTCAATAATTTTACGTTTATTTATCATTTATTTGCTTAGCTAAAATTATTTACATAATTGAATTCAACACCGACTCTAAGATTAAATTACAATTCATTCATATTGATTATACCATAACGCTTGTTATTGCAAGTAAATCTTGCATCAACTGAAAGTTGATATTTTTCCAGATATCCGCTTTTTTTATTGTTTATATCCGCTCAAAAGAGAACCGTAGCAGTTTCTCACACTGTAGTAAGCGTTGGTTAATGACTGTTCCGAACAATTTAAAAACACTTTCTTTCTTAAATAAAAAAGACCATACTGTGATTTTTTACTATTAAATTCTCAAACATAGTGAATAACAATGTTTTCTTTCCATCTCAGCTGTGCCTGTCTCATAGCCCTGAAGGTTTCGATAGGGTGAATCTTTGGGCAGTTTGGTGGATTCATCTCCTTGGTACAATTACGACATTGTTCCTTTGGTATCATACTAGTGCATATTTAGAGTAATGGCAAGAAGCAAGATCAGGCCAAAAGATTGTAAGCTTGTTACAATCAGACACTCCTTCACGTAGATTTGACCATTCATTGTGTCTGTCGTATGGCCTACGCAACTACCTACGTATTTTTCGTACCATCGTCCGTTGTTTACATTGCTGTCTGCAGCAAAGCAGTGAAAAACAACGTTCCATCGCTAACTTCTTTTCTGCAGTCGGGACATCCTTGCCGGTGAAGCTCTGCCTCGTTCTGGCATTACCGATTCGAAGCTGCTAACTTGGTGCCTTATTTCTATGGCACTCATTGCAGTTAGATCACCTGATCGTGGTTTCAGATCCTTGGGTGACCAGTAGGTTCATTCGTGACATCCGTTTGCAATTCAAGAAATATTTAGCATTCTTTTGACGTAGGACTACGTCTGTGTTTTCAATACTGGGGTACACGTTCGAATTGCGAAAATTTGGAGCGTCACGAAAAATATATAGGTTTTGAACGTTAATAACTAAGTCATTCCACGATTGATTTTCAAAATGTTTGCACCAATCGATCGGAACATTTTCTACGCTTCGATTTAAATATTAAAAACTATTGATTTTTAACATTCAACTATTGACATTAACGCAAATATAAGGTGATGTCTTATAATGCCGATTTTTCAGAGTAAATTTACCAAATACACAGTACTTTGCTATCACAGACTTCAAATTTAAGTAAGGAACGTCTCACATGCAGCAGTGCACGATATAAAACAGGGACACCTTCAAATTTTCTTCATTGATTCCAGTTCGTTCAAGCGACACGTACGGACGTGTTTTTCGCTCTCTCGGTTCGAAGTTTTGTTTCTCGTGTTTCCCTCTCGTTCGCTTTCTCGCGATTGCGCGCCCGGCTCGTGATATTTCGCCAGCTCTTGCCAACTTGCTAGCGTTGGCAAGCCAAAGGAAACATTGCCAGCGTGTGCAACCTTTTCCGCTCGACCTATTGCCGTCGCAATGGGTCGTAAAACCAACACGTGGTGACAACCACGCCGGCGGCATCAGCTCTCGCAAGCGCACCGAGCTGCTCCAAGCGGCAACGGCATGACGACGCCGACACATCGGATCCAAACGCCCGTTTACTAGCGAGCAATCGTTTTGCTGCGCTCCCGGTACAGGAGGTACCGAAGAAGGTGAGAATCCCGCCGCTTTTCACCACGTCGAAGAACATTGCTGCGCTCAAGACGGAGCTTGCAGCAATTAAACTAACTCCGATGTTTAAGCTGTGCAGTACGGGCATAAAGATAATGTGCTCGACTGAAGCTGAGTACCGTGCTGCTGGCGCTCATCTGATCGCCAAGCAACACGAGTTTTTACGCATGATGTTCCCGGAAACAAGCCGATGAAGGTAATTCTGCGTGGCCTCCCAGATTACACTCCGGAATACATCTTTGCCGAGCTGCAGGCGGTGGCATTGAAACCGTTGAAGGTGTTCGCTATCAGGTGCCAGCAGCAAGGAAACCATCGGGACCAACTGTATCTGGTCCACTTGGAGAAGGGATCCGTCACAATGGAGGATCTCAAGAAGATACGGGCCATCTCCAATATCATCATCGAGTGGGACCGGTACCGCCCAAAACAGCAAGACGTGACACAGTGCGGTAAGTGTCTGGCGTTTGGTCATGGGACCCGAAACTGCCACATGAAGCCCCGGTGTGGAAAGTGTGCCGGAGCGCACAGCACGATGGATTGTGTCCCGATGGAAGAAGGTGCATCATCAAAGTGCGCCAACTGTGGTGCTAACCACGAAGGCAGCAACCGAGCCTGTCCCAAACGAGCGGAGTATTTGGCCATCCGCAAGCAGGCGTCCACCAAGTCTCGGCCTGGCCAACGCCGCACGCCACCTCGAATGGACGAGGAGAACTTCCCGGCGCTCCGGTACCAAGTGCAGAATCTACCAGCGGTTCCATTGAACCATCGCCAAGCAAACCGCCCGCCACCATCCGTTCAGCAACGATTCGCGGCTGCCGCCGTCGCCTCAACCCAGCTCCTCCTCCAGGCTGGGGCAATTCGAATCGCAGTACCTCCACGCAACCACCGGCCGATGGACAGCTCTACGACTCGGAGCAAATGGTCGAGTTCGTCCAAGAGCTTTACCGCCAACTACGTTCCTGCCGCTCAAAGGAGGAACAGCTCAAAGCCGCCACATCCGTGACGATGAATTTTCTTTTCAAACATGGACCGTAAACGCACCATCAGCATCTTAAACTGGAATGCTTGTTCCATCCGGAACAAAACCATCGAGCTCGGTGACTTCCTTAACAGGAAGGCCATCGACATCGCCATCGTCACCGAGACACATCTCAAGCCGGATCTGAATATTTTTATCCCTGACTATCGGATTGTGCGACTTGATCGTAGCGGCTCAAGTGGAGGAGGAGTTGCGATCGCCCTGCGCTACAACATCAACTGTCATCTACTTCCGAGCTTCCAGCTGCAGTCCATCGAAGCTATCGGAGTCGAGGTCGAAACTGCTGTCGGCCCAATCACCATCATCGCGGCCTATTGTCCCAAGCAAGCCAGCCTCGCCAATGGAACAACAACAATGCTACGAAACGACATCCGCAAGCTAACTCGAGGCAGGGACAGTTCATCATCGCCGGCGACCTAAATGCGAAACACGAAACCTGGGGGAACACTCGACGCAACCGGAACGGAATAGCACTGCAGGAAGACCTGGAAGAGGGACATTACACCGTCCTGGGCCCGGATACTCCCACCCGGTTGAGCCGATCCGGGGTCCATTCAACAATCGACATCTTCCTCACCAACATGGGGAACAACATCGGCCAGCCGATCGCATACCAGGAGCTCAGCTCGGACCACTATCCAGTGGTGGCCGAAGTTGGCTCCTCGGTCAACCGGCATCGTATCACCAGACGGAACTACCATCGCGCCAGTTGGGAGAGGTTCCGACAACAAGTTGACGACAACATCGATTTCGACATGCGCCTTGATTCGGTTGATGACATCTAACGGCAGCTGCAGAGCATCGAGCAAGCGATCTCCCAGGCCCGGGAGCAACATGTACCGGTGATAGATCAGGTGAGCAACTCTGTACCCATTGATAGACCCACTAAAGAACTTATTCAATTGCGCAATGCCATTCGAAGGCAATACCAGCGAACTGGTTTGCCTACTTTAAAAAGTCATTGCAATCGGATGACCAAAATTATTAAGGCCAGAATGGTGGACCTCAGAAATACCAATTTTTCCGACAAGATCCGCTCTCTCCCAGATTGTGCAAAGCCGTTCTGGAAGTTGACTAAAATCCTAAAAACTAAGCCAAGACCCATTCCACCGTTGATCCCACTTGACAGCAATCGCTCCACGGATCGCTTAATTACTCCTGCAGAGGAGGCTCCTGAGATAGGTCAACACTTCGTCAGCTCCCACAATCACGGACAAAACATCGTCAGTTCACACGAAGCTGCCGTTAGCGAGCTTGTACAAAACATCCATCAAAGTCCCAATGACTTCTCGGAAGAATTGGAGGTCTCAGCTGACGAATTGTTGACCTATATCAAAGCGGCTAAGAACATGAAGGCCCCAGGTTTCGATAATATCATGAACTTGGAGCTCAAGCAATTGAGCCACCAGTTCTATAACCATCTGGCGATGGTCTTCAACCAATGCCTCCAACTTAGCTACTTCCCCTCGTGTTGGAAGTCAGCTAAAGTCATTCCTATCCAGAAACCTGGGAAAGATCCTTCATGTTCCAAGAGCTATAGGCCCATCAGCCTTCTCTCAGGACTATCAAAACTGTTTGAAAAAGCAATCCACCGTCGGCTTCTTTCATCTGCCGATGAGCTGAACATCTTGCTCGACGAACAATTTGGCTTCCGACGTGGTCGGTCGACAATTCACCAACTTAATCGAGTCAGTAACATCCTCAGACGGAACAAGTCTGTTTCGAAATCATCTGCCATGGCACTTCTCGACATCGAGAAGGCTTTCGATAACGTGTGGCATGATGGCTTGGTGTACAAGCTGCATCGATACAATCTTCCCATCTATCTGGTGAAGATAATTAAAAATTATCTGTCGGACAGGACATTCCGTGTTTCGCTGCAAGGTGCAGTTTCCGATGCACAGGAGATTTCCGCCGGTGTTCCGCAGGGAAGTATACTAGGTCCACTTCTGTTCAACCTTTTCACCTCGGATATACCCCCGCTTCCTGAAAATGGATCTCTGTCGTTGTTCGCCGATGATACCGCAGTCGTCCACAATGGTAGGGTAATAAGAGCGCTTACAGCGAAACTGCAGCGAAGCCTGAATGTTCTGTCTGAATACTTCACCGAATGGAAGATCTGTATCAATGCAGCGAAGACCCAGGTCATCCTATTTCCACACTCCAACTCTCCCAGACTTGTTCCGCTTGAGGATTGTAAAATAAGCCTAAACAACACAACGGTGGAATGGGCCAAATCAGCTGTCTATCTTGGCGTTACCATAGACAGCAAGCTTATCTTCGGGGAGCAGGTTGACAAAACGGTCACAAAGTGTAACGTTCTGTTGAAGCTACTGTACCCATTGATCAACAGAAGGTCTACATTATCCCTGAAAAACAAGCTTGCTGTCTACAAACAAATCATACTTCCAGTCATCGAGTACGGCATGCCAATCTGGGAGAGCTGCGCAAAAACACATCACCTGAAACTTCAGCGTGTTCAAAATAAGTTCCTCAGGATAATCCTGAACACCCCTCCGAGGACAAGAACATCTGAGGTCCACCGTCTGGCCGAGATAAAAATGCTCGACGATCGCTTTAGTGAGTCTATCAATCGGTACAGGGCACGCTGCCTGACATCGGATCACCAGATCATCCGGAATCTGGTTCCCCACCCCTAGGATTTTCAAATTGTAGTTTTAGTTGTAGATTAGGTAGGATATCAAATTTTAACAAACAATGCCCCAAGGGCTAAACAGAAAATTTCATGTAAAACACATAACACCTTAAACACACCAAACACATAAAATTAAACAAAGCTGAAGAGCCCAAGGGCTAAAACACTTAAAATGTAAAAAATAGTATTAAAGACAAACAAATGGAAATATAAAACATGTTAAGTAAGTAATTTTCTTCATTCGCTCGGCAGCCATGGAGCTGTGCAGAGCGGCAATGGGCCAGTGCTGCTCTGACAGCTGACGGTTGCAAGTACCCTGCAGAAAAGTACGCGGGCGAGCAACCAGCTAGAATGATGGCTAAAACAAATAATTAAGATTGTACTGCGAACGTAGTGTATGGGAATTAGAACAATCAAGCGATCTATATTGCACATTGCTTCGTAGTCCTACGTCAACTTTGCGTACAACCCCATTGGGTTGTCCCTTCTAGTTTTTAAGAGGATGTGCTGACTCACTGCTGTGTTCCTGTTTCGAAATACTACCTCACAATGCCCTCCGCTCAATTTCCAACTACTTCTATTCAATTTTCACAGCCTGCCGTGAGCTAACGGAACTATCAATACTTTCTCTAAACAGCTTTGTTCTAACAAAAAATTGCTGTCTACTCCTAGATCCTCATGGTGATGAGAAATTATTGCCTTCTCAAAACAACATCATCACTGCTGATGCCTTTGACGACTATTTTTAACAGGTCACTCAGTGAAGGTACTTTTCCCGAAGCGTGGAAGTTAGCATCAATCACTCCGATTTTCAAAGCTGGTAACAAACATGCTGTTGAAAATTTCAGAGGTGTTTCGATTTTATGCTGTATGGCCAAGGTGTTTGAACAATTGGTTCACAAAGCTCTTTACGCTGTATCTCGACCGCTGATTTCTGAATTTCAACATGGTTTTGTTAAGAAGCGATCCACGACAACGAATCTGATGTCTTACGTAAATTTCCTATCAACGGAAATTGAGAATCGTCACCAAGTTGATGCCATATACTTCGATTTTTCGAAAGCGTTCGACAAGGATCCTCACACCCTTGCAATTGACAAGTTGAAGTATCTGGGCTTTCCAGATTGGATCACAAAGTGGTTGCGCTCTTACTTATCTGGTCGGAGCGCTTTCGTCAAATTAAACGGTAGTCGGTCCCGCGTCTTCTCCGTCACGTCAAGTGTACCGCAAAGAAGCGTTCTGAGACCACTGATTTTTATATTGTTCGTGAATGACTTGTGCTTTCGGCTGAAATCACGCTTTCTGCTCTACGCTGACGATCTAAAAATCTTCAAGGTTATATCATCGCATCTCGACAGTTGCGCTCTTTGTTGTGGTGTTCTGAGAATGGAATGGAACTGAACATCAAGAAGTGCAAAGCTATTTCGTTCACCCGCCGGCAATCCCGAAAAGAGTTTGATTATTCCATCAGCGCAGAAGCTATAGAGCGTGTTCAAGCAATTCGTGACCTAGGGGTTACTGTAGATACAAAACTCCGGTTCAATGAGCATATTGGCACAACTACCGCAAAGACCTTTGCAGCACTGGGATTTATTCGTCGCAATACAAGTGGTTTCACCGATATTTGTGCTCTCAAGGCGCTGTACTGTTCGATCGTTCGTAGGATCATGGAGTATGCTGTTAGCGTGTGGTCGCCTTATCACTCAGTTCAGATCATCCGGATGGAAAGGGTTCAACGCAATTTTGTACGGTATGCTCTTCGTCAACTTCCGTGGAATGACCCAGCAAATCTACCTGACTATCCGAGTCGTTGTAGACTGATCGATTTAGAAACATTAATGCACTGACGTACTAAACTACAGAGGTTGTTTGTTTTTGACATTGTCGAAGGTGGTGTAGATTGCCCGGCGCTGTTGCAAAACATCAATTTTTATGCACCTTCTCGCCAGCTTCGCGACCGTAGTTTACTTGTGATCAGTCGCCATAGAACTACGTATGAGCAAAACAACCCTTTCGATAACTGTGTTAGATTGTTTAACAATGTGAGTGCTGTTTTTGATTTTAATATGTCTAAATGTGTGTTCAGGAATAGAGTTAGAAACCTAGGTTAAGTCCAGTCTGTTGAGTTTTTTTTAAATTCGAGACGAAGAACAATAAATAAATAAATAAATTTTCGTATCATTTCAATTATCAATCATTATCGGTTAACAATTTTAAACTATTGAAAATAATCCAAATAAGAGGTGATGTCTTATTATGCCGATTTATCAGAGTAAATTTACTACATCCGTTGTACTTTCCTATCACAGACTTCAAATTTAAGTAACGAACGCCTCGTAACTTTTGCGCACAATAGCGGACAGTCTTGTACACGTGTTGCGGGCTGTATTGTGCTGCTGTCTCTGCGAAAAAAAGGACGAACGAATAATAACCAAGAATACACAAGGCTACAACTGTGTGATTATTTAAGGCTGTACTTACGATTTTTTGATGAGCTATACGCTTCGGGTGCCGTTGTGGATGCTTCTGCTTTTTTAACTCGCGAACTTTGTTCTGGAGCCGTTGCAGCTCCAACAGCACCTGCTCTCCATTAGTGTTGTTCTGCTCCATTTAGTTCTAAAACAAGAGGTTATTTATTTATAAAAGAATTGCCCCTTCCGCCGAAAATTTTACTGTAATTTCGGCACCATCCTTTCCACCACTTCGGTTGTTTGATAGTGTCTACGGCGTACACACATTTATAATAAATACAAATCGTACCGCGAAAACGTGAACCAGGCGCAAAGAATAATGCTGAAATTTCATTAAATTTTTTGCGCAAAGGGGAATATATCTTGATTTATTTATTACTTACGGTTTTTATATCCAACTGCGGTAACGTTTCGGAAACACGTTGTACATTCATTTGAACAAATAAAATAATTAATCTAGGAATGGGCGATGTATTTGCCTCGGTTAATCGATTTTCTTCATCGTATATTTTCTGTTCTACACTCAACGATATAAACATTCGAAATTTCCAAGCATCGTCCATACACACAGAAATAGTAAACACGGGAAAAAATCTTGTAGTAGAAACTACCATTTTACCCGACTACGCCTGTCTTCAAAACTACCACTAAATTTCAGTCAAATTTACTACGTATATGGTGAGCCGTCAACGTTTGTGGTATATTTGACAGACCTCATATTGATATCAACCGCGCCATGGCTCATCTAATCGCAGGCATGGTAGAATCAAACGTATTTATTTATAGACAGCTGAAAATATTTGGTGTTTGCGCTTAATTTAACCCTCGGACGGTCTCTAAAGAAATTCGATCGAATCGACGTTGTTTGATGAAGGAGTGAATTGTAGAACGGAAGTGAGTCAATATCTTGTATATAGCGATTAATTAACAGAGCCTTACATTTGAATTCCGGTAAATGCAAATTGAGGCCGCCATCTACTACGCTCTAATTGCTGCAACGGTACAGTGGCACAGATTCCCAAAAAAAAATATCTGCGTACGGTGGTCGTCAGTTGTGCTATGCATTCGATGGTGCAAGTATAAGATATACATACCAGATTTTTCGACAACAAGAAAATATTTACAAGTGTCACCTGTTGGTGTAGCGACCGACTACGTAATGAGCGAAGCACAAGACTGTCCCAATTCAGAGAATTCATTTCTCGAATTAAGTTTGAGAACACCACATGCACTATTTTAATAATGTTCTCTATCCATCACCATGCGATCACTCCGAGTCGATTGATTGAGTTCCGCACTGAGTCATCTGCATATGCGACGATCAGATCATCTCCACACACTTGTTCTAATCGTTGCATGATTACAAAAAGCAGTATCGAAAGTGGGTCAACTTTCCAAACTGATAATTCGATCAGAAGGATGGGAAGAGGTGACCATTAATTGATAAACGAAACGAAGGTATGTGTATGTGCATGTATATAACTTTTTATTGCATAGGTAAAAATTGATGAAGTTTTGGATAAAACTAGTTTACAGTTAGTGTAATGTTAACATTTGTATTTCGTTACAATCTGTCAAGTGATTATCGAGATAGCAAGATGCCGACCAAGAAGTGGTGAGACAAAACGTGGAAAACTCAAGCCAGTCCCACAAGTGGATCGCGAAACAGTTGAGAATCGACATTTTGACCTTGTTCCGTGAAGTAAAACCGTTCAAGGAGACTAAGATGACCCAACGGCGAGCTGGCAGCGGAAGAAAAGCGAAGAAGACCGACCCCGTGAGCGCAAGGAAGGTTAGGGATTACTTCAAGCGCAATCCAAAACAAACAAACAATCGAGACGTGGCCAAGAAGGTCAATTCTTCCGTCTAGTTCGTAAATAAGACAATAAAACGGGCCAGACTTCAGGTCAAGGTAAGGCAAGCGCCTAACGAACCAATAATCCTATACGGTGGCCGAATCCCGCGCCAGGAAGCTGTAACGCGAGAGGTTGGTGCAGCCGAAATGCATTGTAATAGGCGGCAAGATGTACAACGAAGCGGACGCCAATCAAATCCCCGTCCTGTAGTTGTTTCTGTTAGTAAGTCCTTCCTGGATGTTCCCGAGAGGCTCCGGAAGAAGAAAGTTGGTAAGGTTGCCAAGAAGTACTTGGTGTTGCATGCGTGCTGTGAGTGCGGCATATTCAGCAAGCTGTACATAACGACCGGCAGCATCAACGCCCAAATATATAAAGAAGAACGCCTCCAGAAGCGCCTACCGCACTTTCTCCGGTCCCACGAAGGTGACAATCTGTTTCGGCTGGATATGGCATCGTTCCATTACGCGAAACCGGTGATGGAGTGGTACGAAGCCAACGATGTTATTTTTGTGTAGAAGGAGGCAAGTCCGCCAACCTCGCCAGAACTTCGCCCAATAGAAACATTTTGGGCGATTATGAAGGAAAGCTCCGGAAACAAGAAAGGTCTTCAAAAACCGCAAGGATTTGATGGGTATCGTAAAGTCCAATGTGCGGACATGTAGCCTTGAAAAGGAAATTGAAAAAAACCAACTATGAAATAACATGTATATATGTGATTATTAATTCTTTTAGAATTTCAAAAATATCCGCCCAAAAATGAATTGTTTGTGATCATTTTTGTCTGTTGAATTTTGTCGAGTAAATTCTTTTCTAGAGCCAAATTGTTCACAAAAGTATCTGACTAAAAAAACACTACAATGTGATGACAAAGCCTGTTAATTTGTGAAGTTTGCTGCTTATAACGCCTGCTCCTACATTATTGTAACACTTAGACATTTATAATGACCCTTCTACCCAATCTTTCTTCCTTCCTTCGTCGCATACATTTAACTATGTGTACAATTTAGAAAACGATTAAGAAATTTAAACGGTCCCTATGTATTCCTGAAGCACAGATTACATATTTTATGCTTCCAACAGCAAAATGAGATTGAGTGATCGCAGGTCCGCAAAGCCATTAGATGTTCTTCTTGGTCGAGATGTCCGGAGAAATAGCATAAACGCTCAGTAAGTCGAGATTACTGGTTGATATGGCTCATTTAACCAGGAA